>CAUYLG010057052.1:0-27450 GCA_963573385.1 Cacajao melanocephalus
ATAGTCCCAGCTACTCAGGAGGCTGAGGTGAGAGAATCACCTGAGCCTGCGAAGTTGCAGCTGCAGTAAGCCATGATCGCATCACTACACTACAGCCTGGAAGACAGAGTGAGACCCTGTCTAAACACACATACACGTACATGCACACATGCACACACACACAGAGAAAACATTAAGTTGTAAACTTTAAAATGGTGAATTTTGGGCCAGGCACAGTGGCTCATGCCTGTAATCCCAGCACTTTGGGAAGCCAAGGTGGGTGGATCACGAGGTTAAGAAATCAAGACCATCCTGGCCAACATGGTGAAACCCCATCTCTACTAAAAATACAAAAATTAGCTGGGTGTGGTGGCGCATGCCTGTAGTCGCAGCTACTCAGGAGGAGGCTGAGGCAGGAGAATCACTTGAACCTGGGAGGCAGAGGTTGCAGTGAGCTGAGATCGTGCCACTGCATTTCAGCCTGGTGACAGAGCAAGATTCTGTCTCAAAAAAAAAAATAAAAAATGGTGAATTTTATGTTATGTATATTATACCTCAATTTTTAAAATGTTGCCTTAAAAATATATTTATTGAGTGAGTGATTCATCCCTGAAAAAGATACAAACTCAGGGAGCTCTGGATCAACTCTATAATTCTTCCTAGATGTTCCTCCTGGTTACAGTTCATGAAAAAAGGTTGCATCTAAAGGTTGCAATGTTGGCACCCTGTGTGAGAAAAGGGTGCAGCTGTGATTTATCTGTGACTGGGTGTTGGTTGCCAGCACTCTGGCTGGATTGTGTCCATCACCCCTTTTTATTAACTTCAAGAGAGGAAGTCTGTGTTAGTCCATTTGTGTTGTTATAAAGGAATACCTGGGACTGGCTCATTTATAAAGAAGAGAGGTTTCTTTTGGCTCATGGTTCTGCAGGCTGCACAGGAAGCATGATGCTGGCATCTGCTTCTGGGAAGGGCCTCAGGAAGATTGCAGTCATGGGTGGAAGGCAAAGGGGGAGCAGGCCATCACCTGGTGAGAGAGGGAGCAAGGTGCGTGGGGGGTGCCACATTCTCTTAAGCAATCAGATCTTCTGGAAACTCATAGAGTGAGGACTCATTACCATGGGGAGGGCACCAAGCCATTCATAAAGGATCCACCCCCATGACCCAAACACCTCCCACTAGGCCCCACGTTCATCACTGGAGATCACATTTCAATATGAGATTTGGAGGAGCTAAATATCCAAACCATATCAAAGCCAGAGAGGGAAACTGTTCACCTTTTGTGACAGGTTAACAAAAAAATTCTGTATTTTTTTTTTTTTTTTTTTTAGACAGAGTTTTGCTCTGTCACCCTGGCTGGAGTGCAGAGGCACAATCTCGGCTCACTGCAACCTCCACCTCCCAGGTTCAAGTAGTTCTCCTGCCTCAGCCTCCCAAGTACCTGGGATTATAGGCACGCACCACCATGCCCAGCTAATTGTTTTGTATTTTTAGTTGAGATGGGGTTTTACCATGTTTGCCAGGCTGATTTTGAACTCCTGACCTAAGGCAATCTGTCCACCTCGGCCTCCCAAAGTGCTAGGATTACAGGCATGAGCCACCGCGCCCGGCCAAAAACATTCTGTATTTCAAGGCAAAGTACATCATTTTAATTATATGGTGATGGGGCAGATGGTTAATGCTTGGGTTAGAATTTTGATTTATTTTATCATAGGCTTTGGAAGTTTACATAAGAGGTGAAAGAAAACTTGGTGTTCTCTGGGACATGGTGTAGAACAGTCAAGAATCCCTCCCCCCACAGAAGTGCTGTCTGTGGTTCACATGCTGCTAGGATGGGTGGAGCGCCTTGGCCAGGCACTCCTTTTGTGGATGTACTCAGGGGCCCTGTCAGTTTGGTTGGACAAGCAGCATTTTCAGGGTTTGTCTTTGCAATGTGTCTCTTCCGTGGGTGAATGAAAAGGTGAGGACTGATCCTTACCATATCATTACCTCTTATGGAGAAGCAAAGAGATTCTGATAAAAACCTGTTGGACTAGCCAGCAACAACTTCTGCAGGAGACAGTTACATCCAGGGCAGCCCTGATTCTTCACTCCCATCCCCAGGTCTGGGCCAGGGCTTCTCAGAGGACAAGACTGACCCACACTTACTGCCTTTTTTTTTTTTTTTTGAGACAAAGTCTCGCTCTGTTGCCCAGGCTGGAGTGCAGTACTATGATGTTGGTTCACTGTAACCTCTGCCTCTCAGGTTCAAGCAATCCTCCTGCCTCAGCTTCCCCAGTAGCTGGGACTACAGGTGTGTACCACTATGCCCAGCTATTTTTTGTATTTTTAGTAGAGTTGGGGTTTCACCGTGTTGACCAGGCTGGTCTTGAACTCCTGACCTCAGGTGATCCACCCGCCTCAGCCTCCCAAAATGCTGGGATTACAGGTGTGAGCCACCACACCTGGCCTACTTCCATTTTTTAAAGGCTCCTAGTATATTAAAATATGAAGAAATGCCAACACCCCCTGCCAAAAGATGGTGAGAGCGGTGGTGGTTTTTTTTTTCAAGACAGGGTCTCACTCTGTCACCCAGGCTGGAGTGCAGTGGCACAGTCATGACTCACTGCAGCCTCAACCTCCTGGGCTCAAGCAATCTTCCCTCCTCAGCCTCCCAAGTAGCTGGGACCACAGTTGCATGCCACTGTGGTGTATTTTAAATGTTTACATTTGACAAATTAATACTTTTATCAAAGAAAAAGATAGTAAAGGTTAATGTGTTTTTGAATGATAATTCCAGGATACATTTTAAATATTTTACAGCGCTCTATAAGCAATGAGGGAACACAAGTTTAGAGTTCTTTTTTATTTTTATTTATTTATTTATTTATTTATTTATTTGAGATGGAGTCTCACTCTGTCACCAGGCTGGAGTGCAGTGACATGATCTTGGCTCACTGCAACCTCCGCCTCCTGGGTTCAAGCGATTCTCCTATCTCAGCCTCCCAAGTAGCTGGGACTACAGGCATGCACCACCACATCCAGCTAATTTTTGTATTTTTAGTAGAGACAGGGTCTCAACATGTTGGCCAGGGGGGTCTCGCTCTCTTGACCTTGTGATCTGCCCACCTTGGCCTCCCGAAGAGCTAGGATTACAGGCATGAGCCACTGCACCTGGCCAAGTTTTGAGTTCTATCCTGAATGTTGTTTCTGTCCTGTCATCTGTAACTAATGTCAAATATCAGAATGTGGGGCCCCTTGTGAATTTTGAGACTATAGCCTGTGCTTCTCTATTCCTTACCCTCACCCCTAAATCGGCTCAGAGGCCCCTACACCCAACAGCTGCTGCTATTCTCTTGGGTTGGAGTGAGATGGTGGAAAATCAAAAGCTGTGTTTTTGTGCTGAAGCCAGTTCCTACTACAACTTTTCTCTACAGTCAATAAATAACTTGCACTTAAGATCTTAGCAGTCTTTCTGAACAATCCAATATGTTTGTTTGCTGCTGCCCGGCAATGCCTGGGTGTTTTTGTGGATTTTATTTTGTTTTTAAATTTTCTTCAAAACAAGTAGCTTAGGCCGGGCGCAGTGGCTCATACCTGTAATCCCAGCACTTTGGGAGGCCAAGGCAGGTGGATCACCTGAGGTTGGGAGTTTGAGACCAGCCTGACCAACATGGAAAAACCCTGTCTTTACTAAAAATACAAAATTAGCCAGGTGATTACAGGATTACATGCCTGTAATCCCAGCTACTCGGGAGGCTGGGGCAGGAGAATCACTTGAACCCAGGAGGTGGAGGTTGCAGTGAGCCGAGATAACGCCATTGCACTCCAACCTGGGCAATAAGAGCAAAACTCTGTCTCAAAAAAAAAAACAAAAAAAGAAAACAAAATCAAACCAGTAGATTGTTATAAGGGCAAAGGCAGTGATTATTGACTCTCCAAATGCAGTCAATCTGAGTGTCAAGCAGAGCCTGTTTCAGCCCTCATAGGTCTTGCTTGTTGACCTTGCTCCTGCAAGGAGTGTCTATGAGCCTGCCTTGGCCCTGGTCCTAGGCCCCTCTCTTTTCCTGTAACCTCAAACCCAGAGGGCCGTGCCCCTGGATGATGTGGTACTGGTACTGGGAACCCAAGGACCCACTAAAGGACTCATTTTGAGAAATTTGGGAAAAGAAGTTTGGCTTCATGAATACGTCTTTAAACAAGAGTAAGGGGACACGTGGCATTCTGGATGATTGCTGAGGTCAAGCTGGAGTTCTCTGGAGTGATTTGGGTGCTAAATCCTTGGGTGGGGGCCTGACTGTAAACGGCTTCTTTATTTTCCAATTGTGACAGTCTCTGAAGGTAAAACTAGCAACAGCAGTATTAATAGTAAAAACGATAGGAAATACTTCCGAATGCCTGTTACGTACCAGGTATTAGTCTAGTCTCATTTAATCTTCACCATGACTCAATGAAATACACACTATTCTATTACACATATTTATTTTTAGAGACGAGGGCTCGCTATGTTGTCCAAGCTGCAGTGCAGTGGCAGTTCACAGGCATGGTTATAGTGCACTACAGCCTCAAACTTTTGGGCTCAAGTCATCTTCCTCCCTCAGCCTCCCAAGTAGCTGGGAGCACAGGTGCATGCCCACCATGCCCAGCTTTTGTACTCTTCTTACGTCCATTCCACAGATGAAGAAACCAAGTTTAAAATGGATAACTTAGACCAGGTGCGGTGGCTCATGCCTGTAATCCCAGCATTTGGGGAGGCCAAGGCAGGTGAATCACGAGATCGGGAGTTCAAGACCAGCCTGGCCAAGATGGTAAAACCCCATCTCTACTAAAAATGCAAAAAAAATTAGCTAGACCTGGTGGTGGGTGCCTGTAATCCCAGCTACTCGGGGGGTGCTGAGGCAGGGAACTGCTTGAATCCAGGAGGTGGAGGTTGCAGTGAGCCAAGATTGCGCCATTGCATTCCAGCCTGGGCGACAGAGTAAGACTCCATCTCAAAAAATAACAAACAAATAAATAAATAAAATGGATAACTTACCTCAAATCACGCAGCTATTGAGTAATAGAGCTGGGATTTAAAGGCTGGTTCATGTGAATCCGGAGTTCAGAAAGTCTTGTTTGGGGGTTTCTAGAAATAAGAAGCCTTATTTGGGTTTCTAGAGAACTTTCTTTTTCCAAATCAGCTTTATTTTCCCCAGACCCTTTCTGTGAACAGGGTTTACTTTGTACTCCATGCATGAGTGGAAAGAAGGCTCCTACAGTGTGGTGTGAAAGCCAATGATGGGAACACCCAGAGCTCCGAACCTCAGGATCAGGGAGATCACAGCCTGCTCCTGGAATCGTCATGAGCCATTTGGCAGGAGGTGGCCCTGCACAGTCATGGAGACCAGCCTCCTAAGTCAGTCACCTAAGCAAGGTTCCCCTGTAGCCTCTCCACAGGGCCTGGGGTCTGCCAGAGGCAGAAGGAGACTTCAGAATCTTGACACAGGAGGAAGCTGGATGAGTATTCACCCTCTGATGTTGCAGACAAGGAAACTGAGGTCCAAGGAGATTAAGTAAAGCGCATCCTCTCTGCAGGTCCAACATGGGTCTCCTGGCTCTCACACCAATTAGAAATGAGCCATTTTCTCAATAAGCAAGGCAAGGCCCTGAGAGATAGTGTAATTGACCAAGCTTCTTTGGAACAGGGACATGGACTCTACTCCCTTGGGGTCCACCGAATGCCTTAGCAACAGTGGGTTGTGGACGGAAGGGGTTACTCAAGCCCTTGCTGGATGAATAAATCATGTGTGCCTGTTCCTCAGATGGCCCTAGTGAAAGAATCATTTGGGGCACATGTTAAAGATGAAAGTTCCAGTCTGAATACTAGACTAGAATGAGTCTATTCAGGACCCTGATAGAAATATATATATATATAGTGTGTGTGTATATATATGCATATCCAGTATATATTCAGGCAGGACCCTGATCCACTGTTCTCACTCTTGATCCAGACAATCCCCAATCCATTATCACCTCCATTTCATGAACTGAAAGTATTTTTTTTTAGGTTTAACTTTATTACAGGGCTGGATCTATTGGGATTCTGAGCACTCATTTTAACCATGACCTTCCTTGACTTTATTCTCAACCGTGTAGGCTGTGTCCTCCAGGGGGCAGAAATGAGCCACTTGTTCATTCTTTGAGGCTGAGCTTTGAGACTTTCTCGGACTTTCCTAAGAAAATAAACACCCAGAAGGAATCAGAAAGAAAGCAGATCTTACACATGCTTTCTTACTAGGTTGAAATGCAATTGCAATCTAGAATCCTCTAAGAGACAAAATACCATTAGGCACTCTTGCATTGAATTCAAACTGACCCAAGTTCAAATCCAGAATCAAACACAGGTTTGAAGAATGCCTCCCATCTTTATGATCCTAGCAGGCTATTGAAATCAATGAAGTCTCAGTTTCTTGTGCTATAAAATTCTAATGTAGCCAGCTTTCCATATCCACAGTTTCCACATCTGTGGATTCAATCAACCATGGATAGAAAATATTGAAAAAAAATCCCAACAACAATACAACAAAAATAATACAAACAAAAACAATATATTGCTGGGCACAGTGGCTCACCCCTGTAGTCCCAGCACTCTGGGAGGCCTAGGCGGGAGGATTACCTAAGGCCAGGAGTTTGAGACTAGTTTGGTCCAACATGATGAAACCTCGTCTCTACTAAAAATACAAAAATTAGCCGGGCGTGAAGGTGGGCACCTGTAATCCCAGCTATTCAGGGGGCTGAGGCAGGAAGATCACTTGAACCCAGGAGTTGGAGGTTGCAGTGCCTGAGATCACGCCACTGCACTCCAGTCTGGGCGACAGAGCGAGACTCCATCTAAAAAAAAAAAAAAATATATATATATATATATATATACGTATATATATAACAACCATTTGCATGGCATTTACATTGTATTAATATTTGACATTATAAGTTATCTAGAGATGACTTAAAGCATAGAGAAGGTTGGCCAGGCACAGTGTCTCATATCTGTAATACCAGTAGTTTGGGAGGCCAAGGCAGGAGGATAGCTTGAGGCCCCAGGAGTTTGAGACCAGCCTGGTAAATATGAGTGAGGCCCTGTATCTATAAAAGCTTAAAAAAAAAAAATAGCCTGGTGCTGTGGTGCACCTATAGTCTCAGCTACTCAGGAGGCTGAGGCAGGAGGATTGCTTTAGCATAGGAGTTTGAGGATGCAGTGAGCTATGATCATGACACTGCACTCCAGCCTGGGTGAATGAGCAAGACGCTGTTTCAAACAAATGAACAGGTATAGGGAAGGAATTTCCTAGGTTATATGCAAATACCATACCATGTTATATTAGAAACTTGAGTATCTCTGGATTTTGGTATCCAAGGGGGTCCTGGAGCCAATCCCAGCAGGATACTGAGGGATGACTGTCAATAATACCAGATTAACAGGATGGTTATGAACCTTATATTGCAACTGCTAAAAAAAAAAGTCAGCTGTTATGATTACCACAACTATTACTACTGCTCTCTATAAAGGCATGTGATTATTAACTCTGTTAGGAAGGTAGACTCCACTTTTTTTAACAGCTAGCTAAAGCTCTCTAAAGAGACATTCAGCCCACTCTTTTCTGGCTTCTGTACTAGGATGACACTTCACATCCTGGGAGCCAACAATGCAAACAACATAGAGGCTACATTGGATAGAAGGTAAACGTGTGGGTTTCCTTAATAAAATGGAACTAATATTTCCTGTGATTGGCTCTGGCTGGCAGGAGACTGTCCACACGGGAGAAGTGGTTAGAGCTCTTGACTGTGTTTTGCCCTCCATGACTCACCTTTCTCTAGAGATTTCTCCCTAGTGTCACTGGTACCACCAATGTGTAAGGAAAGCTACACTTCACTCCACCCCACCCCTGGGGGGACTTCCTTTTTGCTACCATCATCAGGGAATCTGGCTCTGATTTGATTGAGGGTGGAAATGAGTTTCTTTACCCTGAGACTTGGGATGATCTTCGTTTTAGCTTCACCTGGAATAGCTTGCGAAGTCGGGATCCTTGTTTCCTAAATTGAGATAATAAGGATGATGATGAGAGTAGTGGCTTCCATTTGTTGAGCCCGTCTTCTATGCAATGGTTTTATATGGATTCTTTCCTTCCATCTCACTCCATCTGTACTACAACCCAATGAATTTGTTCCTATGACGACTGTCATTGCACAGATGGGGAAACGGAAGCACAAGGAGGTTAGGTCACTTGCTCAAGGCCTCAGGGGTAGTTAGCGAAGGAGTTTAGGACTAGAACCCAGCAGTCTGAACTCACTTGGCTCTGAAGGGAGTTGGAAGACCACAGACACCGCCTTCTCACCCCTTGAGACACAGGGAGAGCCTCATTTCCCTGGGCATGACCTTTTGCTAAGGCTCATGGTGGATGAAGAAGGTGTGCCCAGCTCTTTGAGGGGAGTCAGCTTGCAAATGTCTGGCTCAAGTTAAGAAGAGAGACACCTTTGAGGTCCTCCCACATCAGACAAATTGAGCCCTGCCCCTAAGCACAGATGCCACTCCCTCTTGTCTTACCATTTGACCTCCCTATTTCTTTGCCACTGTGAGGACAACACTCCACAGGGCATGTGAAGACACAGTCCCAGCCCTGGAGCCTCAGAATCTGTCACCATCACTGGGAGTTGAGGAGGAAATTGCATTGTTGAGGTTTCTTGCTTCTTCCTCATTGAGAGAGGAAAACCCCAACTGTCAACAAACCTCAAACCCACCGATCAAACGATGCCTGCAGGTGGCAGCTGGGTAGCAGGGTGTATCTGTGGTGAATGAGATCATGAGAGGGCCTGGGCACAGAGAACAAGGTGACAGAAGACAGAGGATCAGAGGAGAGGATGAAGATTGCACAGAAGGGGAGGAGTGCATGGAAGGGAGGGAGGCCCTTGTGCGTGGATTTCCCAGGGAACCAGGCGCCAGGGAAGAGGACCAACAGGTGAGGAGGGGAGGAAGGGGCTAGAAGTGGGGAGGGATCTGAGGAAAGAGCTTCTGTGTCTTAAGAGGTGAGAAAAAGAAAAAGAGAAAAGAGAACCCAAAGCAAAGCAAGCGTTGCAGAGAACCAATAAGATTAGAATGTCAACGATCCAGACCCACGACCCTGGGGACTGTTGTCACACAAGGGTCTGGTGGTGGGGTTGGGGTGGCTGCAGAGGTTGCTGCTGGTACCAGTTTTGACCATATAAAGCAATTTGCAGAGAAGGCTGAGTCAAGGAGGAGGAAGCAGAGGTAGTTAAGGAAATATGTTTAAAAGTTTAGCACAGGCTGGGCACGGTGGCTCACACCTGCAATCCTAGCATTTTGGGAAGCCGATGTGGGTGAATTGCTTGAGCCTAGGAGCTCAAGACCAGCCTGGGCAACATGGTGAAACCCTGTCTTTATAAAAATACAGAACATTAGCTGGATGTGGCAGGGCATGCCTGTAGTCCCAGCCACTTGGGAGGCTGAGGTGGGAGGATAACCCGAGCCTGGGAAGTCAAGGTTGCAGTGGGCTGAGATTGTGCCACTGTGCTCCAGCCTGGGCAACAAGAGTGAGACCTTGTCTCAAAAAAAGAAAAAAAAAAGTTTAGCACAAATGGCTACATTTTACATGATTTTATTCATATAAAAATCTGGAAAAGGCCAAATTACTGAGATTGACATCAGATCAGTGAGGGGGTAAGGGGAGCATGATTGACTACACAAGGGTATGAAGAACCTTTTTGGGGTGATGGAACTGTCCTGTCTCCTAACTGAGGTGATCGTTACACAACTGTGCACATTTGCCAAAAGTCATTGAAAGGTACATTTTAAGGATGAATTTTACTGTATGTAAATTATATCTCATAAACCTGACTTAAAAATAAAGATTCGACAGGTGTCAAAATTATATACTATAACTCAGCTGCGTAAAAAAAGAGAAGAAGGTGCCCCCTTATTCTCTAGAACAGAGGTAAGCTTCACAAATTCTCATTCCCATGAATATTAGGTGGGAAAACATATACTTGACAGTTAGGGAAAACCAGTCTCTTCCACTGTAAATTAGTTGTATTAAGTTAGTTCAGCCTCTCTTGGATAAAAGTTCAGCGAAATCCCTGCCTGGAATGTCATCTCCTCTCTGGGTGTGTCCCCTTCCTGCCTCTCCGCTCGCAGCCTCACCCTGTGGATAACTCTTGGTGCGGGGGCCCTATGCTGTCTTCTGGTCCTCAGTAGCCTTTACGCCTGCTGATGTCCACAGTCAGGGTTCTGGCTGGGGGAAGCTTGTGGTTCACCCGGCTCCTGGGTCCTGTGCCAGCTCTGCTGGTCCTGTAGATACAAACCGGAACCCTTCCCATGTCCCCAGTGCTTTCCATTTACCTCCTGGCTTCAGCCTGAGGCAGGTCCACAGGCTCTCAGCTCTCCACCACCTGTGCATTTCCTAGGGCCTCTTAGGGACTTCTGGGTTTCTCCCGGGCCACACTCAGGCCAAGGGGAATTGAGGTGGGGCCATGTGGAAGGGGTAGAACAGCTAAGTCCTGCTCCAAGATTCAACGCACCGTGCAGTTGTCTCTACTTTGCTGGAGCTACTCCAGGTGGACATAGGGACACCCTGGAAGGGGACTGACTGCTCCAGGGCTCCAATCAAAAAGTGGGGCAAGGCCAGGAGCAGTGGCTCACACCTGTAATCCCAACACTTTGGGAGCCGAGGCAGGTGGATCACTTGAGACCAGGAGTTTGAGACCAGCCTGGCCTACATGGTGAAACCTCATCTCTACTAAAAATACAAAAAGTAGCTGGGCGTGGTGGTGCACACCTGTTGTCTCAGCTACTCAGGAGGCCAAGGCAGGAGAATTGCTTGAATCTGGGAGGCCGAGGTTGCAGTGAGCCAAGATCACGCCATTGCACTCCAGCCTGGGTGACAGAGCGAGACTCCAAATTTAAAAAAAGAAAAGAAAAGTGGGACACACATAGTTTTTTTGGAGGGGAGGGAAAGGGTCTCTGTCACTCAGGCTGGAGTGTAGCGGCACAATCATGGCTCACTGCAGCCTCAACTTCCTGGGCTCAAGCAATCCTCCAGCCTCAGCCTCTTGAGTAGCTGAGACCACAGATGTAAGCCACCACACCCAGCTAATTTTTTTATTTCTAGTAGAGACAGGGTCTCACCATGTTGCCCAGACTGGTCTTGAGCTCCTGGGCTCAAGCAATCCTCCTGGCTTGGCCTCCCAAAGTGTGGGGATTACAGGCATGTCTCTGACATGCTCTTGACCTCTGTGGAGTTGTTCTATTGTTGTACATGCCACTGACAAGGTTTGACAAGGGTGAGAGAATGCTGGCATCTGAGCTCCATCCCCACCCAGCCCCCTTCAAGCTCCAGAGGGTTCACACTTCCTCTTTCTGTTTTTCAGAGACTTCCTTTCCATCATATCTTTCTTCTTCCCTGCCCTATGGATTTTTCTAGATGGTATCTACCTTTCTCCTTCCCTCAGCCCACAAGCTATGCTGGTGCAATGACAGAGCACGGCTTACTGATAGTGAAAATGCTTTTGAAAGTGGTTCAAAACAGTATTTCCGTTACTGTAGGGTTTTAAGAATAAGGTAGTCATTTTTTTTGTTGTTTTGCTTTTGTTTTTCTTCTTGAGACAGGGTCTTGCTTTGTTGCCCAGGCTGGAATTCTATGGTGGAATCATGGCTCAGTGTAGCCTCAACCTCCTCAGCTCAAAAAAATCCTCCCACCTCAGCCTCCTGAGTAGCTGGGACTACAGGCATGTGGCACCATGCCAGGCTAATTTTTCTATTTTTTGTAGTGATGAGGTTTCACCATGTTGCCAGGCTGGGGTCCAACCCCTGGGCTCAAACCATCTTGAACGGCTGGGGTTACAGGCATGGGCCGTCACATCTGGCCAAGGCGGTCGTCTCTAAGTGCCCTTTAAAATAATACCAGTTTTCTAAGCTAGGGGAATCTCATCCATTCAGACATACAACACACATTTGATTATCTTTTCCCTCAAGCCTGTTCTTCCTTCTGTGCTTCTAATCCACCCAGACACCAGTGTCAGAAATTGGGACCCCTTGTTTTCTTGCACATTGGCCACCACTCTTTGACTGTACATTGTTCCTCTTTAAATGAGAACAATTCTTATCTCTGCCTTCTCTCCCACGCCCACTGCTATTGCCTTAGTGGAGGCCCTCAGTCTTTCCGGCCTGGGCTTTTGGGATGATTTTCTAATTGATCTTCTACCCCAGAAATTACCACTGCTCGTCCTTCTTGCCACTGGTGTGGTTTCCAAACAGATCAGACGGCCGATCTTTTGTTTAAAACCCTCTGTAGGTCCCTGTGCCTGTATGATGTGGCCCCTGCCCATCTCTGAACACTCGACTCCTCCTTTACATGCCTTCTCTGCCCCAGTCACACCACGTGCGTGACTAGCAGGGGCCAGTCATGCTGTGCTGGTCCGCAGCTCTGTGCCTTTGTGCATGCTATTCCTCCAGCTCTGATGTCCCTCATCACCTTCCTATCATTTGATATTCAGCACAGGGATCTCCTTCTCCCTGGGGCCTTTCTGATCCCTCCCAGCAAGAAGGCTGTGCTTTGGGTCAGCATAGTCCCAGCTTGCCTCCATTAGGATGCTTGCCATGCAGAATTGTGTCACAGTGCTAGGCTGTGAGCTCCTTGGAGCCAGAGATAGACACTAGTAACCTCAGTTTCCTCAGCATTTAGCACAATGCCTGGCTCAAGCCAGTCGAGTGAATGAATAATGATGAGCACTTGCCCTGGAGCTAGTCAGGATCTAGGAGGTCACTGGGTTCCAACTTTCCAGAGAGTCTAAGAGAAGTTAAGTGACTCAGTCAACCTCACACAGCTATTTGGTGACAAAACTAGATCTGGGCCAGGCACAGTGGCTCACGCCTGTAATCCCAGCACTTTGGGAGGTTGAGGTGGGCAGATCACCAGAGGTCAGGAGCTCGAGACCGGCCATCCAACATGGTGAAACCCTGTCTCTACTAAAAATACAAAAATTACTGGGCATGGTGGCAGGTGCCTGTAGTCCCAGGCACCTGGGAGGCTGAGACAGGAGAATCACTTGAACTTGGGAGGCGGAGGTTGCAGTGAGGAGGCAGAGGTTGCAGTGAGCTGAGATAGCACTCCAGCCTGGGCAACAGAGCGAGACTATGTTTCAAAACACACACACACACAACTAGACCTGGTCCTTTGACTCCAAGTGCAGAGCTCTTTCTACCACCCTGACCTCTAGACACAAGAGAGGGATAGAGAGGGATAGACAGGGATGAGGTAGGTAGGGGGAGTGGTAGGAAGCCAGGCTGAGGGCAGGGGACGGTAAGAAAGAGGCAGAAATTTAACTCGGAGCTGATTGAACTTATTCTCGAGCTGGAAAATGGGTCAGCTCCACAAAAGATTCTTTCTGTCAAACCCTGTTCCTCTCACCTGTGCCACTGGGATGATGCACTCTATGTCAACAGGAGTAGCTGACACCTGAAGTTACAATAACAATGGCGTGGAATCAGTTTCAATAAAAGCCTCGCTTCTTTTTACTGATGATTTGTTTGAGGCTCAGACAATTCGTCTAGCCCGATTACACAAGCATTCTCAGAGATTTTATTGCTTTGTTTCTTTTCTTTCTTCCTTTCCTTTTCCTTCCTTCCTTTCCTTCCCTTTCTTCTCTTCTTTCCCTTCCTTCTCTCTCTCATTCTTTATTTCTGGCAGAGTCCCACTCTGTTGCCCAGGGTGGAGTACAGTGGCATGATCTAGGCTCACTGCAATCTCTGCCTCCCAAGTTCAAGTGATTTTCCTGCCTCAGTCTCCCAAGTAGCCAGGACTACAGGCACGTGCCACCACGCCCAGCTAATTCTTGTTTTTTTAGTAGAGACGGCATTTTGCCATGTTGGCCAGGTTGGTCTTGAACTCCTGACCTCGGGTGATCTACCCGCCTTGGCCTCCCAAAGTGTTGCCATTACAGGCGTGAGCCATAGCACCCAGCTGCTTTGTTTCTTTAAAAACAAAATTTGTATGTTGTGACTTTAAAAGTAGTTGTGCTAATTAAATCTTCATCTCATTCCTTTGGTGGCAGAAAGAGCACTGGGGTCACATCCACCCAGGGCTGAATCTTGGCTCTGCAGCTGGCTAACCGCACAACCGCGGGCAAGCCATTTAACTGCACTGAGCCTGGGCTTTGAGTTTGTAAGAACGGAGGTCTTGATACTCTTCTCAGTGATTGTTCTGGGAACAAAGACGGGCCCTAGAGAAACAGCCAGCAGAGTGGGGGAAGCGTGGTTCTGGAGCCAGAGCACCTGGGTTTGAATTCTTGTTCCACTCCTTGCCAGATGTGTGACCTCAGACAGGTGACAAATCCTCTCTACGTCTCAGCTTCCTTCACTAGTGTGTGTGGCACTTGGACAATGCCAGGCACAGAGTCAACATCACCTAGTGTAAGCTGGAGAAACACGGACCTTGGCGCCAGGTGCTAAACACATGCAAGTTCCTTTCTTCTTCCCCTCCCAGGGGAGCCCGATTCTGTATGTCCTGCTGGTGGATACACAACACCTTAGCCTAGGCTCTTCAGCCTTACCTTGTAGCAGTTGATGAGAAATCTGAAGAAACCAAGCCCTCCCTTTTCTCTGTACAGCCAATGATGAGTAAATTCTCGCTTGTCCCAGGAGTCACCACATTTTCACTCTCTCTGGCCCCTTAAATGGAGCCACAGTCCTAGCAGGCCTGTGCTTACCCCTCTAGCCCTCATGCTTAAATCTCAGGAATCAAGAGTGAAAGCCCAGCCCAGGGACAGGGCATTTCGATCTCCTGCCCGGCCTGACTCATGGTGCTTTGTTCAGCTCTGTGGCCTGGGCCCTCGCTCCCAAAGCCTCCCTGGGGCCTGTTTGGACCTGTTCTTTCTCAGGTTCATTAGTCCCAGCTCAATAGCTAGGCTCTCGAGGCTACATGCCAGACCCATTCACTTTCCCCATTCTGATGCCCCTGTGCTCTCAGAGGCCCCAGCCCCCAGCCCCAGCCCCCAGCCCTGGAAATGGTAGAGGGAGGCAGCCTGGGGCAGGGGCCAGACACCAGACTGTGAATCTAGAAAAGGAGCCAGAATCTTGCAATGTTAAGTTGAAAACCAAGACAGCAAAGATCTGCGGGTCCTGCTTCTGTGTCTTGTAGAAACCCCTCTGTCTGCGGCAGTTTCAGGCCCAGGATCTGGATCCCAGAAATAAAAGAGACATTAGAACACATCTGGGCTGGCTCTTCCCTTATCTGAAGCAAGAGGCCACACTGCAGCATCCCAGGCAGGGTGTCCTCCCGGCCCTTAGTGAAGTGCTCTGTGAGAGAGAATTCACGGCCTTTCCACTGCCCACACCATGGCGATACCTGTGTCTAGAAATTCAGCTTCTGGAACTCTGACCCAGTGCTCCTAGCTCAGGCAGGAGGATTGCTTGAGCCCAGGAGTTTGAGATCAGCCTGGGCGACCTAGTGAAATCCTGTCTCTCTCTCTTTTTTTTTGAGATGGAGTTTCACTCTTGTTGCCCAAGCTGGAGTGCAATGGTGCCATCTCAGCTCACTGCAACCTCTGCCTCCTGGGTTCAAGTGATTCTCCTGCCTCAGCCTCCCGAGTAGCTGGGATTACAGGAATGTGCCACCACGCCCAGCTAATTTTTTTGTATTTTTAGTAGCAAGGGGTTTCACTATGTTAGCCAGGCTGGTCCCTTTTTTTTTTGAGACAGGGTCTCACTCTGTCACCCAGGCTAGAGGGCAGTGGCCTGATCACTACTCACTGCAACCTTCCCTTTCCAGGCTCAAGTGGTCCTCCCACCTCAGTCTCTCGAGTAGCTGGGACCACAGGTGTGCACCACCATGCCTAGCTAATTTTTGTATTTTTTAGGAGAGATGGGGTTTTGTCATGTTGCCCAGGCTGGTCTTGAACTCCCGGGCTCAAGTGATCTGCCTGCCTTGGCCTCCCAAAGTGCTAGAATTACAGGGTGAGCCTCCGTGCCCGGCCAGGAATTGGATTTTTAATTTAAAAATTTGTAATTAACACATAAGTTTAAATTGCCACATGTGTAAAGGACTATCCTGAGTAGAAAAAAAGCCAGCACAGTGGCTCATGCCTGTAATCCCAGCACTTTGTGAGGCTGAAGCAGGAAGATCACTTCAGCTCAGGAGTTTAAGACCAGCCAGGGCAACATAGTGAGACCCTACCTCCACCAAAAAATAGATAAATTAGCTGGGTGTGGTGGCTTGCACCTGTAGTCCCAGCTACCCAGGAGGCTGAGGTGGGAGGATCGCTTAAGCTGGAGAAGTAGAGCCGTGATCTCACCACTGCACTCCAGCCTGGACGACAGAGTGAAACTCTCAAAATAAATAAACAAATAAAAATAAAGACTAAATTGCCAAATGTGGCTAGTGACTGCCATATTAGACAGCACAGGTCTAGAAGGTGGGGGAGGCTCAAATTGACACAACCCTGTTTGCTCTGCTGACTTCATCCCAAGAGGAGGAGAATGGTTGGGGGTGGATCAGAGTGGGGCTCCCAGGGCCTAAGGAAGATACTAGAGAGGGAAGGAAGATCTGAGCCAGTCTCAGAAGGACACTGCCATATAAGGCTCTGTTCCTGGCGGGAGGAGTCCTCCAGATGTCTGAGTAGAGAGACGCTGAGGGCCGGGGGGCTGGGGGAGAGGGAATGATTTAAGGGCACCCCTAAATAAGTCCTCCTGAGATATAGATATAGTTTTGAGAAGGAATCTCGCTCTGTCACTCAGGCTGGAGTGCAGTGGCACGACCTCCTGAGATTTTTACAGAGGCCCATTTCACATAAGAGGTCTGCTTTGGTAGTTCAGGCCTGTGAGGACTGTGGGTCTTGGCAGAGAGAGGAGGCACTGTTATTTTTTCTTCTGAGGCCATGTGAACGGGCAGGCTGTGTGCATAGTTTCCATGGCATAATCTGACTATAAAGCCCTGTGTGTCTGTGGGGGAGGGACAAGGAGAGGCCCTGGGCCCAGCCTCTGTCAGAGCTGGGCATGGGCCCAGGAGGCTCCTTCCCTTCTAATTCCTGCAAGGTCCTGAGCCGTGGGCAGGGCAGGGCTGTCCGGAGCTCTGGAAGCTCATTTGGTTGCTGACTGGGGTGAGGGTGTTGGCACTTCCAGATGCCTGGACATGAGATAGAGGAAAGATAATCTCCCAAGAACTGGGCCAGGCCGAGGTTCAGGCAGAACACAGGATGTGAATTCACGGGGAGGCACCGCAGAGGCAGGCAAATGAAGGCCTCCTTGTTTGTACCTGGCTACCTCCTCCACCTGCAAAACAGAAGCTACCACCCGGCTGGCTGGGGCCCAGCCCCGAGGAGGAAACTGAATAGAATTATTCGCCTAGAGTGATTGTCAGCAGGTTCACCAAACACCTTTCTCTGCTGGAGAAAGGATGCCACTAAAGAAAAGAGGCCACTCCGGGCACGGTGGCTCACGCCTGTAATCCCAGCACTTTGGGAGGCCGAGGTGGGCAGATCACGAGGTCAGGAGTTTGAGACCAGCCTGGCCAACATAGTGAAACCCCATCTCTACTAAAAATACAAAAATTAGCCAGGCATGGTGGCAGATGCCTGTAATCCCAACCACTCAGGAAGCTAAGGCAGGAGAATCACTTGAACCTGGGAGGTGGAGGTTGCAGTGAGCCGAGATCGTGCCATCGCACTCCAGCCCAGGCGACAGTGTGAGACTCCTTCTCAAATAAATAAATAAATAAAATAATAAAAGAAAAGAGGCCACTCTGCTAGCTTCCCCAAAACTGCAGCTTCTTGGACAGAAGTCACGGATGGAGGGCATGGGCTAATATTTATTAGGCAACTACTAGATACCAGGCTCTGTGCTAAACGTTTTGCTTTTCTAATTTATTTGGAAAAATATAGATTAAAAATCATTATGACAGCTAATATTTCTTGAGTGCCTACCAGGGATCAGACATCAATTCCTTTAATCCTCCTAAAGCTCCCTATCTATGGGTTGAGGGAAACTATGCCTTATCTGCAATTTTGCTCTAAATCATCCAGCCAGTGAATGCCCCAGTGGGGATTTGAACTCAGGCACTCTGACTGTACACCCTCCACTCATAACTACTGATTTTCCTGACAAATCCTGGCTGTGGATTCCATGACGCTCTATTCTTTGAAAGGGTTCCACCACTCCAAATTACCCAGTTTGTCCCAAAGCTCACACCTCAGCCTGCTTCCTGTTTCTGCCCTGGCTCCGTGGGGCCTCTGAGGCTTTAGTCTCAAAGGGGCTCTGTCCCTGGAGAGTGGCTGTCCCTTCGCCTGCCCTGGGTTTGTTGTGACGTACTGGTCGGCAGCCCCGGTCTGCAGAGGTTGCCCAAGACAATCATGCCTTTCTGAGAGGCAAGCTGTGCTGGAGTCTCAGGCCACAGCCGCACACACAATGCCCTCTGTCTCCGCTGGGGCAGAAAGGCGCATTATTGCAGGTCGGGTGACTCTGGCTCCACTGGCCGTGATGTTTGTGGTCTGCACATCTCCCATGAGGCACCTCCCCACGATGGTGGGCATGGCCAGGGGCTGGACAGGGAGGGAGCACAGGAGCACTCAAGGCCTGGGTGTCCCTTCTTCTGGAGGTTCCTGCCTCGCTTCCCATATCAGACCTGTCCCTAACCCTCTATCCCCACCTGTAGGTCCTTCCACAGGGTCTCAGATCTCCCTCTCCTAAGGCTTTTGAGTGCTAGAATTTATTTATTTATTTATTTATTTATTCATTTATTTATGACAGGGTCTCCCTCTATCACCCAGGCTGGAGGGCAGTGGCATAATCTCGGCTCCCTGCAACCTCTGTCTCCTGGGTTCAAGTCATCCTTGCGCCTCAGCCTACCGAATAGCTGGGACTACAGGCATGTGCCACCAAGCTAGGCTAATTTTTGTATTTTTAGTAGAGATGGGGTTTCACCATGTTGGCCAGGCTGGTCTCGAACTCCTGACCTCAATCAATCCTCCTGCTTTGGCCTCCCGAAGTGCTGGGATTACAGGCATGAGCCACTGCACCTGGCCTAGAATTTAACTTCCTCTGGGAAAGCACACAGCACCATGCCTGGCATGACGTGCCCTCCACAACAGGGCTTTCTCTTCTGCTTTCCTCTTCTGGCTTCTCATGTTTGGACTTTGAGCAGGTTGGAGATGACTTTGTCAGGAATTTCAACAGAGACCCTGAAAACAGCTGTGTTCTTAATAACAATAACAGCCAGGGTTTACTAAGCCCTTAGCATGTGCCTGGCAACAGGTCAAAGCCATGGAATCCTCACAACAGGCCAGGGAGGGTGATGCTCTTCCCAGTCCCACTTTAAGAAACAGAGGCTCTGGCCGGGTATGGTGGCTCATGCCTGTAATCCCAGCACTTTAGGAGGCCAAGGCAGGTGGATCACGAGGTCAGGAGTTCAAGACCAGCCTGGCCAAGATGGTGAAACCCCGTCTCTACCAAAAATACAAAAATTAACTAGGCATGGTGGCAGGTACCTATAATCTCAGCTACTCGGGAGACTGAAGCAGAGAATTGCTTGAACCTGGGAGGCAGAGGTTGCAGTGAGCCGAGATCGCGCCATTGCACGCCAGCTGGGCGACAGAGCGAGACTTTTCTCAAAAAAAAAAAAAAGAAAGAAGAAGAAGAAACAGAGGCTCCTTGCACTTGAGTGACTTGCCCAGGGTGGCAAAGCTGGGTGGTGAAGCTGGATTCGGACTCAGTTCCATGCTCTTGACTCGTGTGCTATCATGCCTGCATTACTTTCCCAGGGATGTCCAAACAAGGCACCAACACTGGGTAGCTTAGAACATTTACTGTCCCATAGTACTGGAGGCTTGAAGTCTGAGATCAAGGTGTTGGCAGGCTTGGTTCCTTCTAAGGGCTGTGAGGGAGAATCTGACCCAGGCCGTGGGTGTACATTCACCCACGTTTTATTTCACATGGTCACACACATACATGTTCATACAGTCATACACATGTGCTCACACAACCACACATACATGCTCTGCCCTAGCTTTGGCACTTGCTGGCCATCTTTGCTGCTCTGTGGCTTGCAGATGACTCACCCCATATCTGCCCTTTTCTTCACGAGGTGTCCTCCCCGTGTGCCTGTTTCTCTAAGTAGAAATTTCCCCCTGTAATTAGGACATCAGTCATGCAGGATCAGGGCCCACCCTAACAACTGCATTTTAACTTGATCATCAGCAAAGACCCTATTTCTAAATAAAGTCACACTCACAGGTACTGGGAGTTAGGACTTCGGTATCTTTTGGGGGGTACAATTTAACCCACAACAGGGCCCTTCCATGCTTTGTACTTTTGTGGCTTGGGCTTTCTTAGGAGCATTAAGAGGAAGTGGTGCGGCCGGGCGCGGTGGCTCACGCCTATAATCTCAGCACTTTGGGATGCCGAGGTGGGCGGATCACCTGAGGTCAGGAGTTTCGAGACCAGCCTGGCCAACATAGTGAAGCCCTCTCTTTACTAAAAATACAAAAATTAGCCAGGCGTGGTGGCACACGCCTGTAATCCCAGCTACTTGGGAGGCTGAGGCAGGAAAATCGCTTGAACCCAGGAGGCAGAGCTTGCAGTGAGCTGAGATCGTACCACTGCACTCCAGCCTGGGCGACAGAGCAAGACTCTGTCTTGGAGAAAAATAAAAAAGAGGAAATGGGAAATGGCACTACCCTCAGCTCCAAGGGTGATAAGCCCCTTTCCTTGCACTTGTTCACACGGTATGCACACACACACACACTCACACTCACGTGCACTCACACACAGAGGTTCAGCAGCCTGGCAAGGACATCAATGCTCAGGACAGAGGCTGAACTGCCATATTAATATCTGGACTCCATGGAGACAGCGGAACATCTGGCCAACATGAGGCCTGGAGGGTGCCAGGTGCTCCAGCAGGATGGAGAGGAAACTGCCAGCAGTGTAGACACTCGCCCTCGTGGCACAGCAGTTTGCACAAGACCCCACTAAACCCACTCTTAAAATATTGCAGAGGCTGGAGGCCATGTCTGCAGCTCTAGCGTTTGGTGCAGGAGTGATTACTTGTGGAGCATGCAGCACAGAGGGAAGCAGCTTGCCAGCACGATGCGGATGCTTCCATCTCCACCACCAGCTACACCGAGTCAGCTTCCGTGGTCAGTGACTGCTCCTGCTGGGTCTCACTGGACCAGCCGTTACTCTCTGCTGTGGGTGGGGCCAGGAAAGGCCTCCTCAGAGGGTAGAAATGCCGCTTCTAGGCCCTGGGCCTGTGGGTACTGGCCCTGAGGACTTCAGTCCCACGCGGCGGTGCTCTTCCAGCAACCAGCACCTTGGGCCTTCTCTCCAAGCCCCAGCCCCAGCTGCACCCCAGGCCTGCCCCCGCCTCCACTCCTCCCACTGCTCCTGGGCCCACAGCTTTCTGTCTCCTCAGGGGCTCCTCCACCTCTGTGACTAGTTTCTTCCAGGCCAGGCCTCCCAGGTCTCAGGGGCACATCCACACATGCTTTATTTCACACGGTCACACGCATACATGTTCACACACATTCATACACATGTGCCTTACACAACCACACATACACGCTCATACACACCCACACGCACGTCACACAGTCATACACGCAATGTTAACACTCATCTGTGTGCTTTACATAGTCACACATTTACACACCTGCTCTACAGTCTCACAATGCATGTTCACACACACGTGCTTTACACAGTCACACAGTCACATGTTCATACACCCTCACACAGGCTTGCATGCTCACACGTGCACACATTCACTTAGGTACTTGCCTTATTTCTCCAAGTCTGCTTTCTTAGTTGAAACGAGGATAATTCATTTTCCCATACCCATTTCACAGAGTTGCTAAACTGAGTAAGTGATTTGGAAGATACTGACTGGCATAAATGAGGCATTTGTTATTATTTATTTCAAAATTCATTTTTATTTACATTAAAAAATATGGCCGGATGCGGTGGCTCATTCCTGTAATCCCAGTACTTTGGGAGGCTGAGGCAGGAAGATCACCTGAGGTCACGAGTTCAAGACCAGCCTGACCAACACGGTGAAACCCTGTCTTTACTAAAAATACAAAAAAAATTAGCCAGGTGTGGGAGCGTGTGCCTGTAGTCCTGGCTACTTGGGGGGGCTGAGACAAGATGATTGCTTGAACCTGGGAGGCAGAGGTTGCAGTGAGCCGAGATCACGCGACTACACTCCAGCGTGGGTGATGGAGTGAGACTCCATCTCAAAATAAATAAATAAATAAATCACACAGTCACATGATTCAAAATTCAAAAGGTAGGGTCAGGCGTGGTGGCACATGCCTGTAGTCCCAGCTACTCAGGAGGCTGAGGTGGGAGGATTGCTTGAGCCCAGGAGTCTGAGGCTGCAGTGAGCTATGACAGCAACACTGCACTCCAGCCTAGGTGGCAGAGTGAGACCCTGTCTCAAGGAAACAAAAAGTAGAAAAGTGAAGTTTCCCTACTACTTGTCTCCAAATCACGTAGTTCTCTTCCCCACAATCAGTGTTACCAAATTCTTCTATTCCTATCAGGAGATAATTTTACATGTACAAATAACTACATATGTATGTAGTCTTCTTCCTTTTTTTTCACAAATGATATGTACATACACACTGTCTGTGCCTTACTTTTCTCACTTAACAGTACATCTTGGCTGGGCGTGGCGGCTCACACCTATAATCGCAGCAATTTGGGAGGCTGAGGCAGGTGGATCATTTGGGGCCAGGAATTTGAGACCAGCCTGGCCAACATGGTGAAACCCTGTATGTACTAAAAAATACAAAAATTAACCGGGCATGGTGGGACACACCTGTAATCCCAGCTACTGGGAAGGCTGAGGCATGAGAATCGCTTGAACCCAGAAGGTGGAGGTTGCAGTGAGCCGAGATCACACCACTGCACTCCAGCCTGGGTGACAGAACAAGACTCCATCTTAAAAAAAAAAAAACAAAAAAACACTGTACATCTTGGAGAATCTTCTGCATCAGCACGTGAAGGGCTTCTGCATTGTTTTATGGCCACAGTGAATTCTACTATATAGAAGTACCATCATCTATTTAACCCAATTCTCAATAAATGGGACATTTAGGGTGTTTCCAACATTTTGCTATTTCCAACAAAGCTGCAGTGGAAACCCCTGAATGGATGTTCTTTCTCACAGATGTGAGTGCATCCACTAATATTGTAAATATATAAAATGGACACAAAAGCTGCTTTTCTTGGCGTCTGAGTCTCTCTTTCTCCTTAGTAGGCACTCACTTGTACAATCTTGGGCTGCAAGAAGTCTGGTGGGCATTACTAGGTTGGTACAAATGTCACTGCGGTTTTTGCCATTACTTAAAAAAACAAAGGACAGAAATCACGATTACTTTTGGCACCAACGTAATACATACACTGGAGGGCCCTGGGTGGTCCCAGTTCTCTAAACCAACCCAAAAGGCCCTTGCTTTGGCTGAAGAGACAATCCTTTCCTTTGATTCTGAGCATTTCAGTTGGATTTAGTCTACATGTAATGAGCTGATGCTGCCTGCATGTGGAAGTTACAGACCTGCTGAGGAGAAGGGCATCTGTAAACCAAAGAGCATATCAGTTCTGCATGTGCCCAGTTCTTCCATCACCTGCGGTCTTCCAGGCACCGTGCTGGGCATGAGGATGCAGTGAAGACAAGACAGGGCAGGTTCTGCCCTCATATGGCAGAGACGGGCACAGAGCAGACAATTCACAGATGATACAAGTTGTGACGGGAAAGCAAGAGAAGAAAGAACATTCCTCAACTTAGGTCAAGCCCAGCATTTGGAGGCAGAAGAGGGCACCCCTTAACTCTCTTTCCTAAGCTCCTTCAGGTTTTCCCTAGAGCCTGTGGCTCTTTCCCTAGGGTCTTTTGCTCTGGTTTTCTTTTGATCTCCTCACATCGTTTTTCTCGCTTGCTCTGGGTAGGTGGAAGCTGGCAGGGCTGGGTTGGGGAGGTGGCTGCTGCCAGCTCGGCGCTTCTGGAGCTGCAGCGGCTTCTTAGCCTTGTGCAGTGCTGCTGACATCAGCCTCAGCACGCCTTAGTCAGCAGTGAGAGTGGGAGCTGGAAGCGAGGATAGCTTCAGCTGCTACTCACGGCCCTTCCCAGCCAGGGCTGGCTGGTGACTGAGAAGTCAGGGAAGAGCTGCCGTCCCATTCTGACCATGCAGCAGCTCCACCTGCTTGGAGTCCTGTGCTTATCGGAGCTGGCTAACCCTTCCTGACATACAGGAAGGCAGCGATCTGATAAAATGGGTTGCGCCAAGGTTCAGCTGCTTAATGTGCCAGCCTTCCCAGGAAGATTTGTGGAGGGCTTTGCTTGACTGCAAAGGAGTGAATTACTGATTACAGAGGCAAGTCAGGCAGGTGGGAAGACTTTATTTGGGTGGATCACAGGGGACCTTCCCATACTAGCAACCGCTGACTTCATTTAGGATGATATTCTTCATAATCTGTGCCCTGATATTATTGTTGTTTTAACTGTGAGAAATTTGTAGAAATTAAACATTTGCTTAAGTGTGGAAGATTCTGAGCCCTCATATTCATCGAACACCTTTATAACCCAGTGTTCCCCACAGCTGATCAAAGGTCATCTCCCTCATGACAGTGGAGCCATTGAGAGAGAACTTCGATGCTGTCACACTGAGTGAACAACGTGACAAAGTCATAATCATGTAAACATAGTGTATAGGTTTTCAACCTCTAGAATCAATCTATGGTACAATAAGAAAGACTGAATTAAATGTTATCAACCTGCTGGGTATGGTGGCTCATGCCTGTAATCCCAACACTTTGGGAGGCCAAGGCAGTTGGATCACCTGAGATCAGGAATTCCAGACCAGCCTGGCCAACATGGTGAAACCCCATCTCTACTAAAAATACAAAAAAAAATTAGCTCGGTGTAGTGACACACACCTGTAATCCTAGTTACTCGGGAGGCTGAGGCAAGAGAATCGTTTGAACCCGGGAGGCAGAAGTTGCAGTGAGCCAAGATCACGCCATTGCACTCTAGCCTGGGCAACAAGAGTGAAACTCTGTCTCAGAAAACAAAACAAAACAAATAAATGTTATCAACCACAATGATATAAATATAGAAGTAAAACTAACAGAAGTTGGCGATAGGAAGGGATGTCTTAGGAGAAAGACTGGTAAGGGTTCAAGTTAATTTATTTTACAAGAGGAGACTATTGAAATTTGACCAAACCAGAAATCAAGTGAGCTTTAAGTACATTGTTAAATGTTACAAAGATAACCTACAGAATAACTGAAAATTGTAAATGATTAAAAACAAGAGGTGGGGGTTGGGTGGGTTGTCTAAAACCTCATTTTAGGCTGGGCACAGTGGCTCATGCCTATAATCCTAATGCTTTGGAGGCTGAGGCAGGTGGATTGCTTTGAGGCAAGGAGTTTGAGACCAGCCTGGGCAATATAGTGAGACCCTGTCTCTACAAAAAAAACAAATTTAATTAGCCGAGTGTGGTAGTATGTACCGATAGTCCCAGTTACTTGAGAGGCTGAGGTGGGAGGATCGCCTGAGCCCAGGAGGCAGAGGTTGCAGTGAGCTGAGATGGCACCACTGTACTCTAGCCTGGGTGACAGAGTGAGACCCTGTCTCAAAAAAATAATAACAATAAATAATAAAAAAAACACCCTCATCTTTTTTAGGCAGGAGTCATAGATATCTGAAGTTGACAAATAAAAATTTAGTAGCAAATTACTTCATGTTAAGGAGATGACAATCTAAAAGTAGAAAAATGTAAAACTGATTGTCTCTGGAGAAGAGGCCCGGAGTAGGGCAAGAAATTGTGATTTTTTCTACTTTTGTCATATCATGTTTAAATTATAGGCAGGTTTTATATTCACAAAACTTGCAAGAAGTACTTTTCCAATTTTCCACATCTTTCATAATGGGCCTGTATGATAAGAGAATATATGAAAAGCAGGCTGGGCTAGATGGCTCACACCTGTAATCCCAGCACTTTGGGAGAATGAAGTGGGTGGATCACAAGGTCAGGAGTTTGAGACCAGCCTGACCATCATGGTGAAACCCTGTCTCTACAAAAAATACAAAAATTAGCTGGGTATGGTGGCGTGTGCCTGTAGTCCCAGCTACTCCGGAGGCTGAAGCAGGAAAATCGCTTGAACATGGGAGGCGGTGGTTGCATGAGCTGTGATGGTGCCAGTGCACTCCAGCCTGGGCAATAGAGCAAGACTCCATCTCGAAAAAAAAAAAAAGAGAGAGAGAGAATATATGAAAAGCTTAATGAATTTCTTTTTTTTTCTTTTTCTTTTTGAGACAGGGTCTCGTTCTGTCATCTGGGCTGGAGTGCAGTGGTGTGATCAAGGCTCACTGCAACCTCTGTCTGTCTGGCTCAAGCCGTTCTCCCACCTTGGCCTCTCGATAGCTGGGACTATGGGTGGGCACCACCACACCCAGCCAATTTTTGTACTCTTTGTACAGGCAGGGTTTCACTGTGTTGCTCAAGCTGGACTTTTTATTTTAAAAAATTTAAATTGTGATAAAATATAAAACTTACCATCTTATCAGTTTTTGAGTCTCCAGTCAGTAGTGTTGACCATATGCACACTGGTATATAATAGATTTCTGGAATTCTTTCATCTGGTAAAACTGAAACTCTGTATCCACTAAACACTAACTGCCTGTTCCTCCTTCCCCTCGGCCTCTGGAAACTACCATTCTACCTTCCGTTTCGATGAGTTTGACTACTTTACATACTTTATGTAGATGGAATACTGCAGTATTTGTCTTTTGTGACTGGCTTATTTCACTTACATATTGTCCTCAAGTTTTATCTGTGCTGTAGCATTGACAGGATTTTCTTCCTGAATAATGTTTCAGAAATATTCTTCTCGAATAATATTGCTGAATAATATTTCATTGTAGGCCGGGCCTGGTGGCTCATACCTGTAATCGCAGCACTTTGGGAGGCCGAGGCAGGAGGATCACCTGAGGTCAGGAGTTCAAGACCAGACTGGCCAACATAGTGAAACCCCATCTCTACTAAAAATACAAAAATTAGCTGGATGTGGTGGCATGTGCCTATAGTCCCAGGTACCTGGGAGGCCGAGACAGGAGAATCGCTTGAACTTGGGAGGCAGAGGTTGCAGTGAGCGGAGATCATGCCATTGCACTCCAGCCTGGGTGACAGAGTGAGACTCTGTCTCAAAAAAAAAAAAATTTCATTGTGTACATATCATATTTTCTTTTTTTTTTTTTTCTGAGACAGAGTCTTGTTCTATTTCCCAGGCTGGAGTGCAGTGGTGCCATCTTAGCTCACTGCAACCTCTGCCTCCTGGATTCAAGCAATTCTCCTGCCTCAGCCTCCGGAGTAGCTGGGATTATAGGCGTGCGCCACCAAGCCCAGCTAATTTTTGTATTTTTAGTAGAGACACGGTTTCACCCTGTTGGTCAGGCTGGTCTC
>CAUYLG010057054.1:0-11336 GCA_963573385.1 Cacajao melanocephalus
GAAATAGAAATTCCATTTGACCCAGCAATCCCATTACTGGGTATATATCCAAAGGATTATAAATCATTCTATTCTAAGGACACATAAACACAAATGTTCATTGCAGCACTGTTTACAATAGCAAAGACCTGGAACCTACCCAAATGCCCATTGATGATAGACTGGACAGGGAAAATGTGGCACATATACACCATGAAATACTATGCAGCCATAAGAAATGATAAGTTCATGTCCTTTGTAGGGACATGGATGAACCTGGAAACCATCATTCTCAGCAAACTGACACAAGAACAGAAAATCAAACACCACATGTTCTCACTCATAGGTGGATGTTGAACAATGATAACACATGGATACAGGGTGGGGAGCATCACACCCTGGGGTTTGTCTGGGGGAAACTGGGGAGGGACCGCGGGGGGTGGGGAGTTGGGGAGAGATAGCATGAGGAGAAATGCCAGATATAGGTGATGGGGAGGAAGGCAACAAATCACACTGCCATGTGTGTACCTATGAAACAATCTTGCATGTTCTTCACATGTACCCCAAAACCTAAAATGCAATAAAAAAAAAAAACATTGTGGTGAGAGAGCCATACCTGGTCACTGGTAGATTTCTGAATTTAGAATACGGATAAATGACAACCTTTGTCCCTGGGTTTAGGCACCAGCTATGAATCCTGGACAATGGAGCAACCTCTATAGCCATGCTTTTTCATCTGAGATGGAGTTTCACTCTTGTCGCCCAGGCTGGAGTGCAACAGTGCAATCTTGGCTCACCACAACGTTTGCCTTCTGGATTCAAGCAATTCTCCCGCCTCAACCTCCTGAGTAAGTGGGATTACAGGCATGCACCACCACACCCGGCTAGTTTTGTATTTTTTAATAGAGACAAGGTTTCTCCAAGTTGGTCAAGCTGGTCTCAAACTCCCAAACTCAGGTGATCGATCCACCTTGGCCTCCCAAAGTGCTGGGATTACAGGTGTGAGCCACCACACCCGACCTGCTTTTTCATCTTTGGTGGTTTCCAGATGCCTTTAAAGTGAAAGACTAAGATCCTTAATATGACCTCTCTCACCTTCCTGGCACCCTCCAGACACTTCTTAGAGAAGCCTCGTATGTTTCATGCTCTCCTTCCTGGGAGTGTATTCCCCATGTGACTGTAAAGTTCCCTACCCTTCATCAATTGCTTTACCTCAGCAATCCTTTAGATTCTATCTTGGGTGAAGCTCTTTCTGGCCTACCCAGCGAGATCATTACATACTTTCTTATAGCCTCCAGGAAGAGACAAATCATAGTGTGACAATCAGAGCTGGAAGGGAATGTGGTTCTTTCCAGAAACTGAAAATCGCCCAGTATCATTAAAACAAAGTAATTGAAAGTGATCCTGGGTGATTTTAGAGTGGGTTTTAAGTATTGTTGCAATATGGTCAGGTGCATATTTGGAAAAAAAAAATCTCTGTAGCTTTCAGGAGGCAGTGAATGGAAAGAAGAAAAAGTAGTACAAGAAGATTGATGCAGAAGTGAAAATGTCTTGGCCTAGGCCAATGGTGGTAAAGGTGAAAAATGAACAAATTTACTAGATATTTAGTGGCTTCTAGTTAAAGATGTCAGGTCCAATGCAATTTGCCCAGCTAACATGTCTCCCATTGCCGAATAAGGGTGAAAGGAATTTTCTATTAAATTGATGATATTTAAAGTGCATTACGGATAGGAAGTGAGAGGTTCAACAAAGCTGAGAGGTCACTGAAATTCTGGAAGACAAAAAGTGAGCATTGTGTATTGTATCCTTTTACCTTATTGCCATGCCTTCCCAAGTGAAGGCAGCAAAAGGGGGCCCTGCAGTTAGTTGTATATGCTTTTAAGAAATATTGAAGTATCTCGGAGTGACCCAAATGAATTGCAAATTACTAAGTTCTCAGATGATGTCCTTTATGCCACTCACACACCAGCTCTCTTCTGAGGAGGTGGTGATCCCAAGACCTTTGTACACACATATGCACATACTACCTATGTTCTTCCTGTTTGCCTGGAATGGGAATGTGTGCCCCCCACCAACTCTTTAAGGACCTAACTCAAATTTATCACTCATGCCTCAGCTGAAACATCACTTGTTCAGTAAGTAAGTCCTTCTCTCTCTCCCCTTCCTGAATTGTTACCCTATTAAAATCCCTAATCACAAGCTTTACTTTTCCTTCAGAGACCTAGCACAATTTGTAATTACGTATTTCCTTGTGTATTTGTTCATGTCTGTCTTAGAATATAAATTTGCATGAAAATACAGAATATGTCTACTTTTTACTGCTGTATCCCGTGTGTCTTGGAATACTGCGAACACTCAATAAATATTGAATGAATAAATGAATGAATGAAATGTATGAATCAAGAACTACCAGGCCATGGTGCCATTTGTGGGAGTCAGACTAAGCAAAACAAAGGACTTTAAATGTCTTCCGTGTAGAATTTTCTTTTGGGAGAAGGAAGGGTTGTTTATCATTCTCCAACAGAGCTACATCAACTGCTGCAGTCAGCTGGATCTGTGTTGTTCTTCTGACTAGGAAAAGGGTCACCATTTTCCCCCATTTAAAAAAATATACCATGAGCAATAAATGCAGTCTAGCTAGGTCTTAAGCCAGAGAAGATCAAGAGTGCAATAGTCTGGGAAATTAGAGAGCTACCCGCCTTGGCAAGCAATAATGTGTGTTTTTATCTTGAGTGTCCTCTGCTTGGATCTCTTGAAAACTTCAACAAGGAGAGCTGTGAAGCAGGTGGCTCTGAGATTTCTGGATGGAAATCCTGGCTGTTTTACCATATAAAACACAGTGAATAGCTGAGATAATTTGGCAAAGTGAGGTGAGTTAATGATAAGAGGGTGAAAGATGAGACACTAACCTCGGTTATCACAATGCATTCACTTCCAGGGCTAGTAAACTTACCAGCAAGGACAGCATCCTATCTGGTTATCAGCACCTGTGAAAAGTGAGATGCATCAATAAGGTCAGCAAAGGTACTTGGGTGGGAAAAAAAAAGACTTTTTGTTGGGCTCATGCACTGGTGGAGGAAAACATTTTTGCTACCCCACATTTTTCCTCATTAGCTTAGTATTAGCCCTAGATAAGGAATACAATGCTATGATTCTGCTGTAGGTTATCTGTCATTTTTTTTGAGATTTATCTCTATTATCCAGGCTGGAGTGCAGTGGTGCAATCATAGCTCACTGCAGCCTCAAAACTCCTGGGCTCCAGTGATCTCCCTAGTATCTAGGACTCAAGTGTACACCGTCAGGCCTGGCTAATTAAAAAAAAAAATTTTACAGAGGAGGGGGTCTCACTATGCTGTCCAGGTTGGTGTTGAATTCCTGGCCTCAAGCAATCTTCCTGCCCTGATCTCCCAAGTGTTGGCATTACAGGTATGAGCCACTATGTCTGGCAAGTTATCTGTTATTAATATGGAATTTTTCTATTCTCATCATAGCTGAGGCTGTGTCCTAGAAAAATCCAAAATAAGATAGAACTGGGATTCCAGAAGCAAAGAGATATGTGTATTATTCAGGGTTCTCCAAAGAAACAGAACCAACAGGGTGTGTGTGGAGAGAGATTATGAAGGCTGAGAAGTCCCCCACTCTGCCATCTGCAAGCTGGAAACCCAGAAAAGCCAGTGGTGTGATTCAACCCTGTAAGCCAAGGGAACTTATCGTGTGAATCCCAGTTTGAGGGCAGGAGAAGATGAGATGAGATGAGATGTCTCAGCTCAAGTAGTAAAGCAGGAAATAAATAAAGGGGACACATCCTCCTTCCTCCACCTTATGCTCTACTGGGGCCCCCTATGAGTAGGATGATACCTACTCACACTGGAAATCATCCAATGCCCAGGGCCACGTGCTTTACTGAGTCGACCAATCAATGTGAATCTCATCTGGAAACACCCTCACAGACACCCGAAAACCCTGTTTATTCTAGGCACAAAAAATTATCCATCATGGTATGAATAGGAGGGGAAAGGTATGCAAAAGGAGGGAGGAATGGAGAAGAATTGGAATGAAACACATTCCAATTCTCTTTTCAAAATGTATTTAATGAGTACCTTCAATCAGTATACTGATTTTGCAGTTTGGCTTGAATTGGGTCATGGAGTAGCCCAGTGTCAATGGCTTTCCCCTGTCAAGCACAGACCCTTCTGTAATGCACATTTGGTCTTGGCTGAGCAAGTTCATATCTTAGTTCAATTATACTTCCAAATTCTGACTATAGGCACAATTCTGGGAATCCTTATTGCTCTCTTTCCATTATCACTTTGTAATTTTCTAATTTTCAAAAAACTTCATTTCACATCATCTGCACACAACAAATTCATCAACTATCTTTCGGGAGAGCTCAAATTGCATGCTACCCATAGTCTATACACATTTTCTGTAATTAAGAAATTGTTAAGAGTTAATAATAGATAATTGAATATAGAAAAATTTCTCTTTAAGATAGACACTGTTTTATAGCATGATATAATTGGGGGAGAGGGTAGAATTGGGACACTTGGTAATTACTTTTCATAATATTTAAAACTTAAAAATAAGATTTTCCTGGTCTATTTATTTCACTTCCGAAGAGTATATTTCAACAACTAAAAAGCAACTTAGTAACACATCAGTTGTTTACATTCTGCCAGATCAACATATTGTGAAGATTCTTTTGGGTTTACCCATTTTTATGGTATGTGTCAGATATTCCAAATTATACTTCTAAAATTGCACAGCACCTGTGCCCCATTTGTTTTTTTTTTCAGTATTTCTTAGCATGACTCATATGCTTTTGGTTAACACTTTTCTAGTTAATGTCATTGAAGATTTCATTGGAAATAGTCTTCTAGAGCCCACAGATGTTTTATTCCTAGCCTTTGACTTCCAGGATTAAATTTCAGACACTAAGCTTTCTTTGTAGAATCAGTAAACAAAACATTCTTAAATTTCAGACACTAAGCTTTCTTTGTAGAATCAGTAATGTGTTAAACAAAACATTCATAACAAGTAGATTAAATATTTCTGAAACAGGAAACAACCATTTGAAGTAAGGAAAGCTAAGTACAATTAAATTGCAAACCTTTTGTATGCTTCTAGACCATGTACCAGGCCTTTTTTCCATCTTCCTGAACTACTTGCAGTCCACATGCTCTCAGAAGTTAATAGATATTCATCAATAATTAATGACATCAGGCCCACTCTACTCAGCATCTAATACCCTCGGATGTTTGCTGAGCAGCCAACATCAGTGAAATTTTCATCCCATGACTCAAATGAGTTCCCTGCCTCCAGGCTCTCCTTGCTGCCATCTGCCCCATGTCACAATATTAAATTAATCTTTCTGAAGCTCTACTATCACTCCCTTGTTTAAATGTATGTAATGTATACTCTCTGCCAACTGAGTCAAGTCCAAATCCCTTAATGTCACTGAGAAGATCTTTCATATCCTGGCCCCATCTCCTGCCAACCACCTCCCCACCAGCTTCTCCCACCTTTTCTACTGCCAGCCAAACACTAAGGCAGCTAGGTTGTCAAATGGATCAGGCACGCTGTGTCTTCCAGGCCTTTGCTCCAGCTATTTATTGCTTTTAACAGCCCCTCACTCAATTCTATGCCCTGATTTCCTTTGTCTAGGTATTTTTTTGCTAATTCTTTAAATGCAACATTTGTATTCCTTACTCCTTGGGAAGCCATCCCCACATCTAGTCAACTGGTTGGGCCCTCTCTGCTCTGTGCCTCCCTAGCACCTTGCACTTCCCACTCCGTGGTGGCTGGATGATGACTGCTCAAAGATATTGGGTCCTAATCTCTGGAACCTATTGAGTTTATACAGAAAAGGAGTCATTCCAGATGTGATTAAGTTGAGGATCTTGAAGTAGGAAGATTATTCTGGATCATCTAGGTGGACCGTAAATGCAATCACGTCTGAATAAGAGAGAGGCCGAAGGAAATTGAAGAGGGAAAGGCATACCTGGAAGAAGAGGTGGTGTGAAACAGAGGCAGGGATTGGTCACAAGCCAAGGGATGCCAGCAGCCACCCAGGAACTGGAAAAGGCCAGAGACAGATTCTCCCCTGAAGCCTTCAGAGGAAATTCAGAGCCCTAGGACACCCTGATTTCCACCCTGTGATACTGATTTCAGAATTCTGCCCTCCGGATATTTAACAGAACAAATTTCTTTTAAGACACCAAACTTGTGGTAATTTGTTACAGCAGCCTCAGGAAACAAGCACACTGTCACACCTGTATCAGCCAGGAGCCCATCAGGCAGCAGATGGCACAGGTAACGGAGCTAAGTGAGGGGAGGTGGAAGCACCCTATGGCTTATGATACCAAGTTGCCATCAATGCTTCAGAGGGAGCAAGAGAAGATAGAAGTTACCAGAACTCAAAGATGGGCTGTGTGGGGAGAGCTCCCCAGTAGGAACCAGGGCCCTCAATGGAGGGACACAGCCAATTCAACGTGACCAGAAGAAAGACAGCTAGGGAACAAGCGTCCCAGCCTTATCCTCCCTCCAATCTCAAATTTCTCCAGAAGCCACAGACAAGGGAGTCTTTTCCTGCATTCCACAAAAGTCAGAGCACACAGCAAGCTGGAAGGTGCTGGTGGAGAGTGGATCATTAGAGGAAAACAGATGACATCCTGCACAACATGGATTGTTCTATTGCAATCTCTCATTTAATCATCTGATTCTTCCACTCTGCCTTAAACACCACGAGTGTGACTACCCCATCCGTCCTCTGTATTATGAATCCCAGTGCCTGGCACAGTGGCATGGTGTCAGGCCCAAACTGGGAACTTTATAAATACTTACTGAACAAAACTAATTAATAAAATACAGACAAATAAGAGACTCCCCACATAGGATCTGGTCTTCTATTTCTGGTCTCATTTTCCATGATTTTCCTTCAGGAACCTTTTGCTGGAAGCCAGAATGAACCACAAAATAAAGCCCAGCAAGCATTATTTTTTCCCACCTCTATACCTCTCCTTGGGCCATTTCCTCTTCCTAAGCCACCGTCACCACATCCACAGAATTTCTATTACACTTTGAAGATCATCTGACATGCTACTTCCTCCATGAGGTCTGTCTGGACCACCTTGTCAAAAAATGATCTCTTCCTTCTTGGCACTCTTTCAGGTCTTACCTGTATTTCCCTTGTATCAGTAACATTTTATTGTTGTGTCTTGTTGATATGCCTGCAGTATAATAAGCTAACTTGAAGACCACAGTTCTCTGGAGAGCAGCCTCTCAGTCTCATATTATGAATCCTAAACAGGATTTAGCCAATGACTTTCAGAAGTCAGTTCACAATTAACATTGTTGAATAAATAAATTAACTGGAACCTTTATGGTAATTAGCATCTCATGGTCACTAATTTATCCTAGTCTCTCCTTGGTTTTACTATGAAAGCAAAAAGAATCTTTGAATGTTGATTCTATTTCTTTCACTAACAATGGTTTTATTATTTAATAAATATTTTCTTTGATGCAAGAAAAGGCTTGCAAACAAAGCTTAGGTTCTTGCTCTTGACTTATATAGTTAATACTTCATAATAGTACTGTGTGTTTCATTGTGAAGCATTTTGGTGGATTTGCCCTGGGGGTGGTGGGTGGTAGAAGTAAGGGCAATAACAGATCTTTAGGACCACTCTGGCATTTCTGAAGTTTGCTTCACATATGAATTTACTAGTTTTTGGCATTCCTCAGAGCAATTTAAAACTGCATTTTAGTCTAACTGCATATAAAAAAAAGAAAGCTATTGGGATTCAAAGGAGTGGCATGTATACTAACAGAGTTCTATGACATTTTAATAGAAGTTATATTCAAGGAACAAATACCAGACTCAAGAAGGCTAAAATGACATATTCTGCTGCAAAGTGAATATACCTCTTAACATCAGAGTAAACATTTAAAACAATCCTTTCCCATGATTACCAGGAATATTTAGCAACACCTACGATGGTCTATGAAATTTACTGTCTCATTTTACTATAGTATCACCTTAAAAGAGAATATACAGCTGAGTATATCTCCCAAAGGACTATTAGAAAGGATAGTATGAATACTTAACATATTGACATTATTGCTGTCAAAAAATAAACGCATACTTTCACACATAAAAGCTATGTAGTTCAGTAACTATATTTTGCAAATGACTCCAGCACCATAATGACATCCCAGAAAAACTCATATTTGAATGTCTTTCGAAATGTTTAAGCTCTTTAATATTTGAATTGCTTATAAATGTTTATCTGCGTTGTGTTTTCCTTCGGAAACCTACCAAGCTTACTTTGTTGCAATGCATAAGTCAATATTTGCATATGGATGTGGGTAAACACAGCTTTGCAGTAGATTCATTTAGATGCAATGGGCAGAATAAAATATATATTTTCTAAAGAAGCAGATCCTCTTGGCTATTCACTTAGGGCTCAAAAGCAAATGAATGTTCAATGTTTCACAGCTATTTAAGCCAGTGGGGACTTAATAGCTAAATTTCTAAAGAAGAAATAAAGTGATTTAAAAAGGAAGAACCTTGCAAACTTACTCAGAACTGAAGTGGCTCATTCTTTGAGCATGGAGGCACCATGCTCTCTACTTTGCAAGGCCTTATATGGGCACTATTATTGAATTGGGACTTGGGACTTTTATATCCAGCAGCCAAAGCATCTGGGTCCCAAGATAACCTAAATAAGACCAAGTTAATGCTGGCTAGTACTAAGTTAACTCATTCAAATTAATTGTACAGGAGAGTAACATAGAATACCCCAAACTTATTTACATAGATATATATAGATTATAAAAGCCTCTCCCCCTAATCTTCATTTGTTGTGGTATAAATGGGTCCTCTATACATTTGCAAAATATCCTGGATTTCTGAAATTAAGGCTTCCAGCTTCCTTTTGAAGATTCTAAATCGCTTAACATTTAACACCAGTGCATAATTTCAGCTGTTATGCCCAAGAATAATACAAGGGACTAGCAGAGAAATGTCCTAAAACAATGAACCTGTTAAAGAGAATGAGCCAAAGGAACACCTATGTCTAAAGACACAGGTCCTCTTGCCTTTTCGCTTGGGGCTCAAAGAGTTTCAAGTTCCAGCATTTTAAGATAATGGCAAACCCCTAGCGGCAAAGGAGAGAGGGAGATTTACAAGGTTTCCTGCTTGACCCCATAATTTCTTCCATTTTGTGTTACTATTAGACTTCAGGATGTATAAACAGGCACCAGAAATAAATGAATATGGAGAGAGAGAGAGACAGAGAAAGATACATGTAGACAGACAGGAAATTGAAGCATAGGTTCTTTAAAAACACAAAAAAATGAATTCCACACTTAGAAACTCCCCGGAGTACTAGTGGAAGCAACACATGAGCATAAGGAGTTACCAGTTTTTGTTTGTGGAGAGAAGCAATTCCAGGTGAGTGATCAGGCAATGCTTCACAGAGAAGATAATGGAGGTAGGCCTGGGAACATAAATATTATTTGGTCTTATAGACATAAGGAGAGACTGCATTGCTGAAAGTGTAAGTAACATAATAATAAGGCGATGAAGATGATGATAGTGTAGTTATTATGTATCAGTCAACAAACTCAGGTGTGCAATAAATATTTTCTTTATTTTTCCTGAACCAACTTATGACTACAAACTCCTTTTGCTAGGTGTTTAATCACTCCTGAGTCCTCAATCCTTTCAACCTAGGGTTATGCCAAAGTTCTAAAACTTCCAAGGTATCAAGGGTACCTCTTTTGTAGCAGATCACCTTCCCCTACCAATGCTTGCTTACACACAGACCGTCTTTACCCACATGGTCTCTTGAGACTGTCATTTTGCTATTTCCTTTTAGGCTTTTGATACAATCTCTGCAGAGGCTAGAATCTGTCTGAATCCATTCCCTTCAGGTCCTACCATTCCTCCAGGCATTCATGATGGGAACGGGCAGGTTTCTACTGCTTATAAGAACCGGACTCTCTTTGCTGCCTGAGACTCTCTCCTTGTCTGCAGGCATTCCATCCTCCTCTTCTCCTCATTTCCCTTAGAGACCTTCCTAAGCTCTTCACCGTTCTCCTCAAAAGTCATGGTCCATGTGAAACAACATCCAGAAAGACTTGACTAAAATCTACCTCTATCTCCTCCCCTAAATCCTGATAGGAGGAAGAAGAATATAAAGGAAAACATGATAAAACTTAGTATCTCAATAAAGTATCTGGATCTTATCTGGTATTTACTAAGCATTTGCCCACTTTCTGCCCTGCACTTCTCTCAATCCTTTTGACACATATCAGGAAGATACTCTTATCTCCACTTTACAAATGAATGGTGTTAAGTAACTTGTCCAAGGCCGCACAGAAGGTAAATGACAGAAGTCGGAGGAACCTTTGCTTCAGAGCTTGCACACGATGCCACTGCACCCACTGCCTCCTCTGGATATGGACGACGATGAAAAAGGGAGTAATCTCAAGAGGCAAAAAACACACCAGAAAAGTAAAAAATATTGGATGATTGAAGGTAAACTGCAAACAATGATGCTAAGGACAAAGTTGAGGGCAAATTGTGAAAATCTTAAAACAGCCTTTGTTTACAGGTGACAAGATTTTCTGTGAAGAAAATCTGAAAGAATTGGCCAAAAGTACTTTTGAGACTAATAAATAGTTTTAGCAAGTTTGCAGGATACAAAGTTAACATCAAAAGTCAACAACTTTTGTATATACCACCAATGAACAAGCAGAACTTGAAATAAAAAACGCTATCATTTATCTTGGCACTCCCCAAAATAAAGTACTTCGGTATAAATTTAACAAAACATGCACAAGATCTATATAAGGAAAACTGTGCACTCTGATGAAAGAAATGCAAGAACTAAATACATTAGAAGATATTTCATGTTTAAGAATAGACAGACTTGGCCAGGTGCAGTGACTCACACGTGTAATCTCAGCACTCTGGGAGGCCAACGCAGGCAGATCACCTAAGGTCAGGAGTTCGAGCCCAGCCTCTCCAACATGGTGAAACCCTATCTCTACTAAAAATACAAAACTTAGCCAGGAGTAGTGGCATGCACCTGTAATCCTACTCAGGAGACTGAGGCAGGAGAATCACTTGAACCCGGGAGACGGAGGTTGCAGTGAGCCAAGATTGTGCCACTGCACTCCAGCCTGGGCAACAGAGTGAGACACTGTCTCCAAAAAAAAAAAAAAACCAGAATAGAAAGACTCGGTAGTTGCCAAGATGATCTATAAGCTTAATGCAATCCCAATCAAAATTTTAGTAACTATTTTGTGGATATCAACGAACTGATTCCAAAGCTTATACAAGGAGGTAAAAG
>CAUYLG010057055.1:0-43214 GCA_963573385.1 Cacajao melanocephalus
AGTTGGGGAGAGATAGCATGGGAAGAAATGCCAGATATAAGTGAAGGGGAGGAAAGCAGCAAATCACACTGCCACGTGTGTACCTATGCAACAATCTTGCATGTTCTTCACATGTACCCCAAAACCTAAAATACAATAAAAGTTAAAAAAAAATGGACACACAGACCAATGGAAAAGAATAGAGAAACCAGAATCCAATCCACATACCTATAGTGAATTCATTTTTGAAAAAGGTGCCAAAAACATACAGGGGGGAAAAGAGAGTCTCTTCGATAAATGGTGCTGGAAAAATTAGACCCCTACCTCTTATGATATACAAAAGCCAAATAAATGGATTAAAGACTTAAATCTAAGACCTTAAACTATGAAACTACTGTAAGAAAACATTGCAAGGAAATATCCAGGACATTGATTGGAGCCTTTGCTCAAGATTTCTTGAGCAATATACCACAAGCACAGGCAACAAAAGCAAAAATGGACAAATGAGATGACATCAAATTAAAAACCTTTTGCATAGCAAAGGAAGTAATCAACAAAGTGAAAAGACAACCCACAGAATGAAAGAAAATATTTGCAGACTACCCATATCACAAGGGATTAATAATCAGGATATGCAAGGAATTTGAACAACTCTAGAAAAAAATCTAATAACCTGATCAAACATTGGGTAAAAGATTTGAATAGAGTTTTCTCAAAAGAAGATGCACAAATGGCAAACAGGCATATTAAAAGGTACTCAGCATCATTGATGATCAGAGAAATGCAAATCAAAACTACAGTGAGATATCATCTTACCCCAGTTAAAATGGCTTTTCTCCAAAAGACAAGCAATAACAAATGTTGGCAAGAAAGTGGAGAAAAGGGAGCACTTGTAGAATGTTGATGAGAATGTAAATTGGTACAACCACTCTGGAGAACAGTTTGGAGGTTCCTAAAAAATCTAAAAATAGAGCTACCATATGATTTGGATAGTAGTGGAGATCATTGTGTTAAATGAAATAAGCCAGGCACAGAAAGACAAACATTGCAGGTTCTCATTTATGGGATCTAAAAATGAAAATAATTGAACTCAAGGACATAGAGAGTGGAAGGATGGTTATCAGAGGCTGGGAAGGATAGTAGGGTGGTGGGGAGAGGTGGATATGATTAATGGGTACAAAAAATAGAAAGAATGAGTGAAACCTATTTGATAGTAAAACAGGATGACTATAGTCAATAATTGTGCATTTTTAAAATAAAAGCATGTAATTGGATTGTTTGTAACACAAATGTTAAATGCTTGGGGGGATGGATGCCCCATTGTCCATATTGTGATTATTATACATTGCATGCTTATATAAAAAGATTTCATGTACCCCATAAGTATATATACTTACTATGTACCCATAAAAATTAAAAATTAAAAAAATAAAAGTAAGAATAATAAAAAACACAAAAATACAAAAAAGGCAACCCGTCTATAGAGAATGCTATTGGGCCCTAAGCATATGTTCTCAGACTATCTCAGAAGACTTCTGCAGCTTTGTTGGATAATCTCTTATACAAGCAGGCAGCTTACTATCTCACACATCTATGCCTTTCTGCAGGAAGGCTTTCTTAGGCCAAACAATTTTTCTTGACTTGTGAGTGGAAGGCACTGGAAGTACAAAAGTTAATGCCCTGTGTTCCTTATATATTTTGAATATTCACCCTTTATCAGATATATACATTGCAAATATTTTCTTTCATTCTGTAGATTGCCTCTTCACTCCGTTGATTGATTTCTTTGCCATGTAGAAGCATTTCAGTTTGATGTGATGCATTTGTTTAATTTTGTTTTTTTCTGCCTATGCTTTTGGGGTCGTATTCAATAGCAAATGTGGTATGTATACACGATGAAATTCTATTCTTCAATATAAAAGGAACTTCAATCATTTGCAACAACATGGATGGACCTGGAGGACATTATATTAAGTGAAATAAGCTAGGAATGGAAAGATGAATACTCATAATCTCACTTATATGTGGAATTGAAAAATATTGATTTCATAAATATAGAGCAGAACTGTGGAGCTGGAGTGGTTAAGGCAGATGAGGGAAGACAGATATTGGTCAAAGGATATAACATTTCAGTTAGATAAGAAGAATATATTCAAGAGATCTGTTGTACTACATAATGGCTATAGTTAATGGTATATTGCATTCTTGAAAATTCTAAGAGAGTGGATATGCAGTATTCAGACTTCAAAAGTAATAAATAGGTAGGATAATGCATGTGTTAATTAACTAGATTTAGTTGCTTCTCTCTCTCTCTCTCTCTCTCTCTATATATATATATATATATATATATATATATATATATGAATTTCATTCAATACACCATGTTGTACGTGATAAATACCTAAAATGTTATCTGTCAATTAAAAACATTTTTAAAAAAGAGTTAATTCCCTGAGGAATAACTGTCAAACATTTAGGAGGAGGATTTGGTGGATACACATGCTAACTTTCTTAACCTCTTGATGGAACAATTCTTACGTATGTGTTACACAGTGTCTCCAGAAATCTACAGTGAGATTTACCTCCATTGTCCCACATGGTTACTTACTCATCAAGGAATTCTTTATTAGCTTTTCTCACTTCCCTATTACCTTCCTTGTTTGCTGGGACTTTCTACCAAATAATTTATATGTGCTCAAATGCTTGTCACAGGGTATCCTTTTGGTACCCCCAACAAGGTACCTTCACTTGTCATTTTCTATTTCATATTATTTTTCTTATGCACTATGAGCTTCGTGAGGACAATGTTGAAACTGACCCAATACTCCCATAGACAGATTTTTTTTTTATAAGCATAGAAATGGACTCTTCTGGTCTTAAAGCTTGAAACTTATTTTTGTTTTATTTGAGGTCCTTCCTCAGGAAAGGACCTCCAGGCTTCTTAAAAAGTATCAAAGAACTGAAACTCATCAGGTTGTTGCATCCAGACAATGAAATTCTAGGTCACTCATTCATCATGATTGCTTTTTTACCTCCCTGAATTCCTATTTTCTCATACATAGTTACTTTTCTTTCTTTCTATATAGGAATTTTATCAGTCAGGGAGATGGATTTGAGACTGAGCTCCCATTTCCTTCACTGCAGCTCCTGATTAAGCCTTCTTCCTTGACAATGCTCATCTCAGTCACTGGCTTTCTGTGTGGCAGGCAGCAAGACATAGACTGAACGAACCCCTGGTGTTTCAGTTGCAATGTCTTACCCACTGCTATATCTTGTGACTTGTAAAGTACCTGGCTCACAGTGGGCTTTCATTAAATCATTGTTGAATGAATGATTAAAGACTAGGGACCAAAACCCCAATTACTCACAGTCACTTCTTTTGGATAATTTGCTCCAAGCTTAGGAAAAGACCATAAAAACTGGCAGCATAATCTGACTGTTTCCAATTTAATAAATGTCTACTTTAGCATGTTAGTTTTTTATTTTATTTTGATATTTCTTGAATGCATGCTATCAATGTGTACTCAATATTGTGTTAGGGTATTTACATACATTACATCCTTTAATAATTGAAACTTCTCTGTAAGGTAGATTTTATTATCAGTAGTCTGAAAATGCCAAAATTAAGGCTTATACAAGTTCACAAAGTTTATGTATGGACGATATAAACTTAGGGCTTAAACTTCAGTATGTGTAACTCAAAAGTCCACACTTTTTCCTATATATTCTGAGGTATAGGCAGGTTAATACATTTATAATTTATAACTTTTACCTTTGTCTTAATCCAATTCTTAAGTTTAAATTGCCCAAAAGAAAGAGAGGTGTTATATGTCAGGTCCCAGAAGCTTTCTGCAGGCACAAGAAAATAGCTATTGCAAGAAAGTACGATTCTATGAACTAGTGTTTCAAAGAGATAGAAAAAAGGATGAGTTTTTATGCCTGAGCTAATGCTCTGCTACCTTGACAGAAAGATAAAAAGAAAAGAAACTGACTGCCATGCTGGGAATGTTGCAACAGGTTCTGATGTATTAATAGTTCTAGTGTACATCCTATATCGTAACAGTATCAAATGTGTGTCATTTATACATTGATGATGGTGGCAAAATAATTGAGAAAAATTTATAGTAATTGTGGAATCAAGTCAGAATACTCCAGATGTCACTTCTAAAGTGAGTTTTGATTTAAACAAATAATCTGAAACCTCAAGAATAACAAAAAATTGCTCTCATTTTTTCTTTCTAATTAAAATAGGATATTTACTTAAATCTGGATTTGTGGGATAAAAGGGAAACATTTGAATGAACAGTACTCCTTCTTTTATAGATTGAACAGTCCTTAAAAGAGTGCTAAACAAATTTAAGTGAAACTTCTGGTTTAGTAAAACCTCTCTATTTTAAGTTAATAGAATACAAAATTGATTTTAACTTAATAGAATACAAAATTGTCTCAGGAATTCTGAGCAACCAAGTATTTCAATGAAGAGACAAAAGATGTTCAACGCCATTCTTGTTATCCTTGTCTGGAAGATCAATGTGGAGTGTTTGAAAGGGCCACTGGATCAGAAGTCAGAGACCCATGGTGGGCTCTGGGTTGCCATTAATAAGTACAGTCTTAAACAAGTCTCCAACATTTCTTGGTCTTAATTTCTTGCCCAAAGATTGAATTAGATGTTTTTATGGGATTTTTCACTTTTGACATTCTGTGACTTTATGACTATGTTATAGAAACGCGTTAGATTGATGATTTTAGTGGTGTCACATAGGGAAAGATGGCACTCTGAAGATACTATTAACTGTTGGGAAAGACAGCTATAAACTAATAAAACAATCAGTGAAATTAGAATTTGCAGATATAATTTCAGTTTGACCTTTCCACTGTAACTCTTTGTGTCTAGAACACAGGCTTTAGAGCTGAAAAGACCGAGTTCAAATCCCAGTTCTGTCACTTATCAGCTGTTTAACCTTGATGAGCTCATTTTTGATCCCTAGGTCTTCATCTCTAGAATTGAGATGACAAGGTATGTCCTACTTTATCTTGAGGGAATACTGTATGAATATTGTGGAATAAAATCTTTGAAAGCACTTTGTAGGAGTAAACATTACTATGCTGATGTAAGGTATCAATATTGATTAAAGGGAGTAAAGTAGGAGGAAAAATAAAGGCTTTTCAGGCTGCTTTGGAAAGATGGTTCGTTTCCAAACCAATATGAACCTTGATAAGGTTGTCATTTCTCTAATATTGGGGAAAAGACTTCTCAGAAATGCAATTTTCTTCTAGTCACAAAGCAGATTACCTTGCTGCTATATAAGGTTGAAATAAAAAATAAAAATCTTCAAAATGCTTGAAAAAACATGCCGTTAGAAACCTATGTGTTTTTTAATTAAAAAAACTTTATTGAGCAACTATATTATTTTCTGTGCCAGACTCTTTCCAAATCTTGTCTCATTTCATTTCTACAATGAGCCTTTGAAGTCAATATAATTTTTTCCATGCTATGATATAGCATTAAAATGTAAAGAATTTGAATAACCTGACCAAGGTCATATGACTGGTAAAAGGTAGAGACCTGATTTTAAGTCATGGTTTTTAGAGATCAAAACTCATTCTCTTCCTTCTGCCCTATGCTGCCTCTATGTCAAAGAAAAAAGAATAACTATTTTTATAATAAATTGAGTTCCAACCTTGTGATAGACATTGAATTCGGCAGTTACATGAGACCTTCGAATCTTCACAGAACCTCTGTTGCTGTAAGTTTTATTCTCATTTTAAAGCAAGTTTAAAGAAATTTTCATTTTCAAGAATGATAGTGACCCATCAGTAAATTGGTTTGAAAATCCAATGAACAAAGCAAATCGAAAACAAGCAACAAAATAAGTTTTGAGTAATAGACGGGAAATTAATTTCCTACTATGATATGCATGCATACTTTAATATATACATATGGGCTGTGTTATATATGCTAGCATTTATATGCTAATTTTTGGAATGAATGATGCAATTCTTAGCTAGTGAGAATTAAAGTTTCAAAATTATAGAGAGATCAGAATTAATTGGGACCAGTTAGAAGACAACTGACTAGGCAATGATTTTTGGAATATCAGGTTCCACAAAAACCATTTCAAGTCATTAGCCATGTGTAGGATTAAAATGACATATAGAGAGAACACATATAAAAATAAATGTTTTACATTGTTAGATTCAGGTATCTACCATGTGTCTAGCATCATACTAAGAATTTTTATGTGAATTATCTCATCTAATCCTCAAACCAGCCCTGCAATGTACTTGGTGGATACCTGATTCTAACAATGTAGAACATTTATTTTTTAAGTGTTCTCTCTGTACTTCATCTTAATCCTACAGATGGATAATGACTTGAAATAGTTTTTGTGGAACCTGATATTCCAAAAATTATTGCCAATGTACATTGCAGGGCTGGTTTGAGGATTAGATGAGATAATTCACAAAAAATAAGAAAACTGCAACCTCCCATTCTACTACCATAAAAGTAACCCTAAGTGATACTACTCTTTTCCAAGGAAAGACAATAAAAAGTTGTTGAACTTCAAGTCATCAAGGAGTTTTGCACCTGGTCATAATTTTTATCTTTGTACCAATTTTTGCTGTCATTCTGGATAAACTTCATACCTGAGATAGTGAATGTCTTCTGGTGAGTTAGCAATTGTGTTTTACCACCAGGTCCCTACTTTATCCGCCCTGCTTCCTACCTTGTTGCTCAAGCAAGGTAGCACTCACATAAACAACTTTAAAAGAAAAGGACTAGAAAAGCTGCACTAGAGAGCATTTCTAAGTGCCAAGGAAGGGTAGCAGAAACTAGGACAGGATTCCTAAACCTGTCAGAGAAATTACATCTTTCTACCATGTAAATGAGCATTTGCTTCTGAGATGACCTTTCCTCCTACACCGTGAACTCTTCGAAGGCAGGGACCAGAGAATGTGTGCTCCCTGTCACCACAGATTCCTTTTAGAAGTACCTAAACAATACCTCATGTAAGCTAAAGATTGAGCCTCATCAGACCTCTGACATTCCCATTCCCATTCTGAAGTTTGACACCAACAATGTGAAAGGTGACTTTCATCCCATCGTCACAGATGTGAGTGAAAGGTAAGGGCCTTCATCTTCCGCTTACTTTAAAAAATACTGCCATCCTCATTCTGCTTAGTGCTTGTTCTCTTCCGATTCTATTTCCTTATCCTTTCCCCATAGCATCTTTACTCTCAAAGTATTATCAGAACTCTGGTGTTTCTGAATGGACAATTTTTTTCCCCAATTCCCTTAAGCAGAGATTATTCTCTTAAGTCATATGCCTAAAATTCTTGGAGCCTCGGTCAATATTATCCTTTTTCTCATTGTCACATACAAACCATCACTCTTACTTCCCACCTTTCATAAAACACCTCCACATATAAAGCTCATGATAGTGGTTGTCTGTTTGTCTGTCTGTCTGTCTGTCTGTCTGTCTGTCTGTCTCTCTCTCTCTCTCTCTATCTATCTATCTAAACTGTCTCTCTCTCTCTCTCTCTATCAATCATCTCTGGGTGACTCCTATTTCCTGAAATCCTGGTCACTCCCCCATATTCATCAGGAACTTTTGCTCCTGGCCATTATTTTCACTTCTACCCCAATTCCTGTTATTATCCTAGATAATTTCCCTACCCAAGTGGATGATCCATTTTAGCCTCAAATCTTCCTGTCCTTATGGAGCCCAATAATTTTTTCCTTTATACCAGCTATTTCACTCCCAAAGTCATATAGCAATTTTTGCAGGTATAGCTACAACTCTTGAAATATTAAACTTCACTGATGCTATCTTATCCCTCTAGTTCTTTATTCTCTCTTTGAGGTTTCAGTTTCTTTTGCTTTTCTTCCAGTATTTTCTTTCTTGACTTCAATTCTTTCTTTAGTTACCTTAGACCAGTGGTACATCATTACAGCCACTTCCTTTCTTTTCAGTACCCTTTTCCTTCTTATTTCTGTAGAAGCTACCCTGGGTGCACCTCAGGAAATTAAAATGAAAAGCATCCAACATTCAACTCATGTTTGTCACCACATCAGCTCTTTCAGTATTTCTTGTTTTGGTGGGTTGTGTCACATAACCTACAAACACTGGTAAGATCATCCTTGGCTGTTCATTTTCATAACCCTCATATCCAACAAAAATTCCAGGCATGTTATTAATCTTCAATGTCCCTTCCATTTCTTACAGTCTCATCATTCCTTTATTCTTGTCTTAATGAAGATTCTCATCACCTTTTGTCTATTACATGGAATTTTACATCGTATTCTGTAGAAGTCTTGTTTCCTCTTCCTAGTTCCTTTCTTCCTTAAGCTTGCTGTGAAATTTGGAACTGCTGACTGATCCTTTTTTCTTGACACTCTTTTCTCTGTTGGCTTTTAAGACACAGCTTTCTTTTGGTTTTCTTTTACCTATATGACCTTTTCTTTTCACCTTCTTCCAGGGTTTCTTTTTAATCTTTCTGACTCCTGTGCCATTTCTTCAGTATTGCTACTTACTACTCCGTCCTCAACTCTTTTTCTCTTTTCACTCTATCTACTGTCTCTGGGCAAAGTTATCTATTCATGAGATTTTTATCAACAATCAAATGTGATGCTGTATGTCCAGTCTAGACTTATCTTCTGAGGTCCTGTTACATTTATCTGGCTGCCTACTTCCCTTTTCCATATGGATGTCACATAGCCTCTGAAGCCCATCATCCCAGAAAGAACTTGATTCTTTATCCCATAACTATATTCCTTCTTTATTCCCTATCTCAGTCATTGATATCCTTAAGGCACCAAAGCAGAAAGCTTTCCCTTTTGTCCTTCATATGTAGCCAGGCTGCAAACTTTATGTCTCTTTCCTCTCACAGACACATGTTCATCGTTTTTCTTTATTGCTATCACTGTAGTTTTTTTTTTATATATAAGTTTATGTCATCTTACCACACATGCTTCCTTTTGTTTCCGAAACTGTATTTCCATGACACCATTTGCAGTCCTCAGGACAAAAGAGGATATAATGCTCTTTGACCCACTCACAGCCACCTGTGGTTCTTAGTCCACCTGGTGATACCTATCCCGTTTTCAAGATTCAGCTTGAGCATCACTTATTTTCTGAAGTCTATTTGTATCTTTGCATAAAACTGGCTGTTTCATGCATTGTGTATCTCTTTCTAGTATTATAATGAAGGCAAATGAAGCACATAACTTATTACACTTACTTATTTATAAGTCACTTTTCCTCATCAGGCCAGAAACTCCTTGAAGGTACAGCCATGACTTACTCACCTCTGTATCCCACTGCCTAAGACAGTGACCATCGAAATAAATGCTCAATAGGCTTTTTAAACAAATGGAATAGATGCTGTTTTTGAATATCAGATTTTTATAATTTACTTGATATAATGTAGCTGGCTAAAATTTATTTAACACATATTTATATTTTATACAAATCTCTATAGTTTTTAACAAAGTTTCATCTTCTGAATAAATAAAATCTTGCTTTAAAATATTACAGTTTCATGATTTATGAGCATGAAGATTCCTTCAATCCCAGGGGTGCTCTTTGGCAAATGTATGGTTTTGCATATTCTAATCCTAAGAGAAAAGTGGAAAGAAATTAATATATAATGTGTAATAATCTTTTTCTCACATAAGGATAGCTCCTATAACTACTGCACCAGAAGAAAGTTTCATATAAATTTATAATACTAAGATTGAGAAGTAGTTTTCTCTCTAATATTTTTATTCTGTTTAGTCTGGTCATAGGGTAGTTACTCCATTGTAGGAAAGCGTAGTGAATATGAGACAGAAGACAGAAGTTCCTGTACTGCAGTTTACTGGTTTGTGACCATAAGAAAACTACTTAAATGTCCAGAATCTCAGTTCCTTTATTTGGTTATGTCATAGGAAATTTGGCAGCATCAAATAACATCATGTATATGAAATTGCTTTGCATCCCACAGATTGTGGGGCAACACTCTGTGAAAAAACAGCAAGGACAGGAAGAGCTTGGGGCTGGCAGCCAACAGACCAGTTTCAAGTCTTTGTTTTGCCATATTGATGTGGTTTTGCAAACATTACTTAACTTCTTTGAACATATTTCCTTATCTGTAAAATCAGGATAATAACATCTACCTCCTACAATTGTGAAGATTAAAGGTAGCAATGCATTTAAGACATGTGACATATAATCATTTCTCTATAACTGATGATGGCATGGGTGAGAACAGCATTCAGTTTTTGAAATCCTCTATCCTTTATACATGTCTTATGCCCTATAGAGTGATCGACAACCAACTGAGATGAATCTCTAGTATTTGTTAAGCCTGAGCTAGTATTTTCTGCAGAATCAGGCTCACTTAGAATTCAGCCTGGAGCTGTCCATACTCCTTAAGTACAAACACATGTAAAGTATACTGTGCGTGGAACTCTCACATGATGACGGTCGTTATTATAGTTTCTGCTTATAACTCAGAGCCAGCCACTGTAATAGTCACTTTATATACCTTATCTTGTTTAAACTTCATGTCAATTCTGTGGGGTAGGGATAATATCCTCTCCATTTAAAGATGATGAAACTTAGAAACTCACAGAAAGGATAAGCTTCAGTTATAGGCTAGTAAGAGGCAAGAATAAAAAATTAACAAAGGATTTCTGATAATATTCCCAGTATTGTTTTCTTTTTTTCTGCCACACAACAGTGACAAATAGGTCAAGCTCACTCTAGTACTCTAGCACTACTCCTTCAAAATCAACAGCACTTATGAGTTAGAAAAGTAGCTTGACAAATACCAGCTCTAATTTGCTTCTGCCACTGATCTTAGCAGGAGTCCTTACCTTTGATTTAGTCTCAGCACTGACTCAGGCATGAAATTGGACATGAGTCAGGATGTAAACACCTGGGGCTTTGTACATTTGGCTTGTTTTCCATATTTCCATTTTGGGAATAATATCTCATGCAATCACTGATTTGTTGATTCAGTCAACATTTATGTTTTTCTAATTTTTGAAAAACATTTGTTTTTTTCCAAGACGGCAGATTAGAGGCTTTTTATCATCCCTCATCCACCTAGAAATAGCAAGGTAGTGCCTAAATATCAACTCTGTGAGCTTTAATTGAAGAAGGAAAATGGGAACCCACCAGAATCATGAAGGATATCCCAGATTCCATGGAGGAGAATGTAGTGTCTGGCTGATAAAAGTAAGTGAAGCCTCGCTACATGAGGGAGGCAGAAAGCTCCAGGCTTCCAAGTTGGCTCTGGCTGTAAGTCTCATCATTGAGGAGAAACAGCAGCTGTGGCCACTGTCCTCCTTCCCTAGGCATGCAACAGAGGCCAGCACAATTCCAGCATGTACTGCTGAGCCACTTTCCACAATTACAGCTGTGGAGGCCTCATCCCACTCTAGAGTAAATGCTCTGATCTCTGACCCAAGACTAAATTGGGAGAAACAAAGTGTTCTCCCTTAGCCTAGGTTGTTCAGATCCCCAGTGGAATCACTGGGGCATGAGCTGCCCCACCTTTCCTATGTAGCAGTCTGGGTACAAGGGCACCCTTTCTGCTTCATGACCTGGCAGATCGCTAGGTGGTTGAAGCACACACTTGCTTGGTGCCGCAGCCAGAACCATTCCACTATTCTACACCGACGCTGGTGCACCAGGCCCTCACTGCTCCACAGTCAGGCAGATTTTCAGACATTCAGAGCACCTGCTCACTTAGATTGGCAGCCTGAACTGCCCTACCCTTCCTGCAAAAAGATCATGGTGCAGTGGGGTCCTCGGCCCCAAATTCTGGTAGATCTCCTGACATTTAGAGTGCCTGTTCACCTGAATCAGCAGCCTGAGCTGCCTTACCCCTTCTGTGAAGAGATCCTGATGCAGCGGGGTCCTCTCTGCCCCATGTCCAGGCAGATGTTCAGGCATCTGGAGCACACACTCTCTTGGATTAGGATTTTCCCTGTGCAGAGGTCACCCTCTTCCCTGTGCAGAGGACTTGGGGCCAAAGAGGTTTCCCATCACCATCCCTGTGTACAACTGTGGGTGCTAGGTGGCTAGTCACTGGATTTTTCCCTTGGTGCTAGTGCTTGTGCCTATCAGTGGGGACCTTCAGGTGGGCCTGCCTGGTCTGACCTCACTCCTCTTGCCCCAACCTCCAGAACTGAGCAAGGAGCTCTGAACACTGTTAACTCCGAGAATCAGCCCATTGACTGAGGCCACAGAGAGCTTCTCCTAGTAAACAAGGACCCAGTATTTACCTAGCTTTTAACCCCTGGTGCCGTCTATTAACTCATAGGTTGAACCACACAGCCTAATATAAAATCTACCAACAAAATTGCATAGTGCTAGCTACAGAAGCAAAGCAAATAGATTCTACTCAGTATTACCTACAGTTACATACCCTAAGGAATGGGGGGGAAGGTAAAGGGAAAAATAATATAGGGAAAAAAGAAAAATAAAAAATAATTAGAAAAGTAAGAAGTGCCAGCATCTCCAGATAAGAAGGAACCAGCATAAGAATTATGACACCAGGAAAAATTTGAGTGTAGTAACACCACCAAAGGATCATACGAACTCTCCAACGATGGTTTTTAAACAAAATGCAAATGCAGAAATAACAGGTAAAGAATACAAAGCATGGATTGCAAAGAAGCTCAATGAGATCCAAGACAAGGTTTAAAATCAAAACAAACTCCTAAAGCAATCCAGGAAATGAAGGAAGAGATAAAAGTCTTAAAAAAAATCAGTCAGAACTTCTAGAATTGAAAAACTCATTTTAGGAATTATAAAATACAATTAAAAGCTTTACCAATATACCTGACTAAGCAAAGAAAGAATTTCAGAACTTTAAGACCGGTCTTTCAAACTAACACAGTTGGACAATAATTTTAAAAATATTAAAAAATAAACAATCATTGAGAAATATGGAATTATGTAAAGTGACCAAACCTACAAATTATTGGCATTCTTGAGAGAGAAGGAGGAATAGTAAACACTCTGGAAAACATACTTGAGGGAGTAACTCAAGAAAATTTTCCTACTCTTGATAAAGAGGTAGACATTCAGATACAAGAGATCCAGAGGACATCTGCAAGATACTACACAAAACAAACATCACAAAGGCATATAGTCACCAGACTGTCCTAGGTGTTAAAAGAAAAACCTTAGCCAAATTAAATTTAACAGGTTTTAGTTGAGCAAGGAATGACTCATGAATTGGGCAGCCTCCCAACCCAGAGTAGGCTCAGAGATACTCCAGCATAGCCACATGGTAGAAGAAGATTTATAGACAGAAAAAGAAAAGTAATGTATGGAAAATGGAAGGGAAGTATAAAAATGGCAATATTAGTAGAGTTTGTTGTTTGCCTTATTTGAACACAATTTGAACAGACAGCCTCCTTTGATTGCCCAAAACTCAGTGATTGGCACAAGAGTAGGTTAGTCTGTTTATACTTCCATTTAGGTTATAGTTCACTATGTACAGAGAAAGTTGTTGGCTGAACTTAAAGTAGATAAAAAGCCATCTTTAGGCTAAATCTCATTTAACCAAGGTCAATATTACAGAAAAAATTTAAAGACAGCTAAAGAGAAAGATCAACGCATGCAAAAGAAACCCAACAGGCTAACAGTGGACTTCTTAGCAGAAATCTTACAAACCAAGAGAGATTGGGGGCTTATTTTCAGCATTATATATATAAAAAAGAAATTCCAACCAAGAATCTAATATCTTGCCAAACTAAGCTTCATTTGCAAAACAAAAATACGTTGTTTTTTTTTTAAGCAAGCACTAAAGAAATTTGTTACCTCTAAACCAGCCTTACAATAGATCCTTAAAGGAGTTCTAAACATGGAAACGAAGAAACAATACCTGCTACCACAAAACACAGTTAAGTATAGCTAGCCCAAGATCCTATAAAGCAACCACACAGTAGAAACCAGCTAACAACTTCAGGATAGGATAAAAATCTCATATATCAATATTATCTTTGAATGTAAACAGTCTAATCACCCCACTTAAAAGGCACAGAGTGGTCAGTTGGATTAAAAAAACCTAGACCCATCTATCTGTTGTCTTCAAGAAATGCATCTCACATGTAATAACACCTGTAGGCTCAATGTAAAGGGTTGAAGAAATATCTATAATAGAAATAGACAAAGAGCAGGGGTCATTATTCTTATTATTAGATAAAACAGACTTTAAACCCACAACAGTGAAAAAAAACAAAAAAAGGAGCACTACAAAATGATAAAGGGTTCAATTTAAACAGAATACTTAACTATCCTAAATATATATGCAGCCAATATTGGAGCACCCAGATTCGTAAAATAAGTACTTCTAGACCTATGAGAAGGCTTAGACAGCTACACAATAGTAGTGGAAGACTTCAACACCCTATTGACAGAGTTACACAGATCATTGAGGCAGAAAGCTAACAAATTCTGGATTTAGATTAGACATTTAACCAATTGGATCTAATAGTCATCTATAGCAACAGTACCCAAAGCTTTTGGTACCAGGGACCAGTTTTGTGGAAGACAATTTTTCCACAGACCTGTGCGGGATGGTTTCAGGATAAAACTATTCCACTTTAGATTATCAGGCATTGGATTCTCATAAGGAACACACAACTTAGATCCCTTGCATGCAGAGTTCAGAATAGGGTTTGCATGCCTATGAGAATCTAATGCTGCTGCTGATCTAACAGGAGATGGGCTCGCTCATCTGCCACTCACCTCCTGCTGTGCAGCCTAGCTACTAACAGGTCAGGGATGGGTAGTGGTCTGTAGCCTTGGGGTTGAGGACACCTGATCTATAGAATACTCTACCTATTAACCACAGAATATACATTGTTCTCATCTGCATATTAAATATACTCCACAATCAAACCCCATGCTTGGCCATAAAGTGAGTCTCAATAAAAATTTAAAAAATAAAAATCACACCAACCATACTCTTAGACTACAGTAGAATAAAAATAGGAATTAATAAGAAGATCTCTAAAACCAAATAATTACATGGAAATTGAACAACTTGCTCCTGAAAGACTTTTGGGTAAGCAATGAAATTAAGGCAGAAATTAAAAAAATTTTTTTTGAAGTGAATGAGAACAAAGAGGCAACATACCAAAATCTCTGGATGCAGCAAAATCAGTTTTTCAAGGAAAGCTTATAGTGCTAAATGCCTACCTCAAAAAGTTAGAAGGATCTCAAATTAAGATCACCTAGAGAAGCTAGAAAAACAAGAACAAACCAACTCCAAAGCTAGCAGGAGAAAAGAAAGAACTAAAATAAGAGCAGAACTGAGTGAAACTGAGAACCAAAAATCCATACAAAGAATCAACAAAACCAAAAGTTGGTTCTTTGAAAGGGTAAACCAGACCAATAGAATGTTAGCTAGATTAACAAAGGAAGAAAGAGAAGATCCAAGTAAGCACAATCAGAAATGACAAAGATGAGATTACAACCAAACCTTCAGAAGTACAAAAGATCCTCAGAGACTATTATGAACACTTCTATCCATACAAACTAGAAAATGTATAGGAAATGGATAAATTCTTGGGAAGACATAATCTCCCAAGATTGAATAAGGAAGAAACTGAAACCCTAAACAGACCAATGTTAAGTTTTGAAACTGAATCAGTAATAAAACAACCTACCAACCAAAAAGCCCTGATCCACATGGATTCACAGCGAAATTCTACAACATGTACAAAGAAGGGCTGGTGCCAATTCTACTGAAACTATTCCAAAAAATCTACCAAAACTATTCCAAAAAATCTAGGAGGAGGGACTCCTCTCTAATTCATTCTTTGAAGCTAGCATCACCCTAATACAAAAACCTGGCAAAGACACATTGAAAAAAGACAGTTACGGGCCAATATTTCTAATGCATATAGACACAGAAAACCTCAACAAAATACTAGCAAATTGAATCCAACAGCACAACAAAAAGTTAATTCACCATGATCAAGTGAGCTTCATTTCTGGGAGGCAAGGTTGTATCAACATAGGCAAATCAATAATTGTGATTCACCACTTAAACAGAATTAAAAACAAAACCATATTATAATCTCAACTGATGCAGAAAAAGCTTTTGATAAAATTCAACATCTCTGCATGATAAAAACCCTCAACAAACTAGGCATTGAAGGAAAATACATCAAATAGCAAGAGCCATCTATGACAAACCCGCAGCCAGCATTGTACTGAATGGTCACAAGCTGGAAGCATTGCTCTTGAGAACTGGAACAAGAGAAGGATGCCCACTCTCATCAGTCCTATTCAAAATAGTCCTAGCCAGAGCAATCAGGAAAGAGAAAGAAATGAATTATATTCAAATAGGAAAATAAAATATTCAAATAAGAAAATATCTCTCTTCACCAAGGATAGATTCTATACTAGGAAACCTTAAAGACTCTATCAAAAGGCTCCTGAAACTGATAAGTGACTTCAGTAATAAAGTGTCAGGATATACAATCAATATATAAAATCAGTAGCATTTCTATGCTACTCAGAACATTCAAGCTGAGAGCCAAGTCAAAAACAAAATTGCACTTAGCTTATCTACAGAAAAAAAAAAGAGATCTAGAAGTACATCTAACCAAGGAGATGAAGGATCTTTAGAGGGAAAATTACAAAATACTGTTGAAGGAAATCAGAGATGACAGAAACAATTGGAAAAATATTCCATGCTCATGGCTTGGAGAATCAGTATCATTAAAATAGCCATATTGCCCAAAGAAATTTACATATTAAACACTATTTCTATGAAACTACTAACATCATTTTTCATAGAATTAGAAAAAAATCCTAAAATTCATATGGAACCCCAAAAGAGCCCAAATAGCCAAAGCAATTCTAAGCAAAAAGATCAAAGCCAGAGGCATCACATTACCTAACTTTGAACCATACTGTAAGGCTATAGTAACCAAAACAGCATGGTACTGGTAGAAAAACAGACATATATGCCAACAGAGCAGAATATTGAACCCAGAAATAAAGCTACACACCTATAGCCATCTGATCTTTGACAAAACCCATAAGTAGAGAAAAGATTCCCTGTTCAGTAAATGGTGCTGAGAAAGCTGACTAGCCATATGCACAAGAATGAAAATGGACTCTTACCTACCACCATATACAAAAATTGACTCAAGGTGGATTAAAGATTTAAAAGTAAGATCTCAAACTGTAAGAATGCTGGAAGTCAACCTAGGAAACACCATTCTGGACATCAACCTTGGCAACAAAAAATGTATGACTAATTCCTCAAAAGCAAATGCAATAAAAGCAAAAATTGGCAGCTGGGACCTATTTAAACTAAAGAGCTTCTACATAGCAAGAAAAAAAATATCAAAAGAGTAAACAGACATCCTCCAGAATGGGAGAAAATATTCACAAACTATGCATCCAACAAAGGTCTAATATCCAGAAACTATAATGAACTTAATTCAAGCCAAAACCAAATAACTTCATTAAAAAGGGGATAAAAGACATGAGCAGGCCTTCTCAAAATAAGGCATACAAACAGCCAACAAATTTATGGAAAAATGTTCAACATCACTAATCCTTAGAGAAATGCAAATCAAGTAAAACTACCATTTGATCTAACAATCCCACTACTAGGTATCTGTCCGAAGGAAAATAAGTCATTATATGAAAAGAACACATACACACATATGTTCATAGCAATACAATTTGCAATCACAAAAATATGGAACCAACATAAATGCCCATCAACAAATGAGTGGATAAAGACAATGTGGTATATATACACCATGGAATACTACTCAGCCATAAGATGAAATGAAATAATGGCCTTTGCAGAAACTTGGATGGAATTGAAGGCCATTATTCTAAATGAAGTAACTCAGGAATGAAAAATCAAATATTGTATGTTCTCACTTATAAGTGGGGGCTAAGCTGTGAGGATGCAAAGGTGTAAGAATAATATAACGGACTTTGGGTACTCAAGGGGAAGGGTGAGAGGGAGGTGAAGAATAAAAGACACATATTGTGTACATTGTACACTGCTTGGGTGTGGGTCCACCAAAGTCAAAGCAATGACCACTAAAGAACTTATCCATGTAATCAAAAACCACCTGTTTCCCCCAAATTATTGAAATAATAATTAATGATAAAAATGATAAATATATAGCCTGAGGGGAAAAAAACTCAGTGTTTTGTTTTTTTTTAATAAAATTCTTTCTACAGTTAGTGGGAATTTGAGCTCAAACCCAAATATTAGCAAAGATAAAATTTAATCTAGAACTTTGTATTGTTTATTTTTAAAGTATTAAAATTATAGTTAAACTGAAGTAGTTTTAAAGTATAATAAAACACAAGTTATTCCTTTGAGATAATACCTTTGGAATATATAAAGGATTTGATAAAGCTTCAAGGCATGTTCACCTTAATGTGTTGCCTTGGTGGTAAATATAAACCTTCAGAATGTTAGTGTATTTCTTATTTTTTGTATCATCTGCCGCTTCCTCATATTTTTTTTGAACTCATGCAGAATGGACTGGCTGTTTACTTTCCTTGTGACTTCTCATTTTTCACAGTACCTAAGATGGATTTAAACAATAATTTAAAAACCCACAATGAGATACCATTTCACACCAGTCAGAATGGCTGTTGTTTAAATAGATGTTGATAAGACTGCAGAGTAAAAGGAATACTTATACACTGTTGGTGGCAATGTAAACTAGTTCAGCCACTGTAGAAAGCGGTTTGGTATGCTGAAAAAATTAGAACTACCGTTTGACCCAGCAATCTCATTACTTGGTATATATACAAAACAAAATAAATTATTATATGAAAAGACACACATACTTGTATGTTGATTGCAGTGATACTCATGATAGCAAAGACATTGAATCAACCCAAGTGCCCATCAACAGTGGATTAGATTTTTTAAAATGTGGTACACATATACAATGGAATCCTATGAAGCCAGAAAAAGAATGAAATCATGTCCTTTGCAGCAACAAGGATGCTGCTGGAGGCCATTATTCTAAGCATATTAACACAGGAATAGGAAACTAAATACCACATGTTCTCATTTATAAATGGGAGCCAAACATTGGATACTCATGGATATAATGATGGGAATAAGTTTGAAAAATTAAGTATTGGTAATATGCACACTGCCTGGGTGATGATCAATAGTACCCCAAACCTCAGCCTTATGAGATATGCTCATGTAGCAAACCTGTATATGTACTGCCCGAATTTGAAATAAAAGTCGAAATTATATTTTAAAAAATTTATAACATCATGTCTGTCCCTTGAAATTTTCTAAGGATAATAGAATAAAAATCTCAGTCTTCTTCATCAAGGAACTAAATAAAATAGATTATGTTTTGTGAAGTCAGCAGGCGTTACAGATGGTGTTCTGGGAGTGGAAGGAAGGAACATGGAAGATTTTCAAGTGAGGATAACCATTTCCTTGAATACTTGAAGAATAAGGTGATTTTGAGAGGAGGAAAGAGGGAAGGGGGAACAGAACGCATGAACAACCACACAAGGGTATTTAATATTACAGCCCATTCAGAAATGTGAGAAGTGTAGGGTGTGAGGATGACTAGAACACATAGAGGCAAGAGAAGAGTCTGAGGGAATTGGCACAGGGCCACATCACAGTGGACATTGTAAGTCATATCAAATTGGATTTGATGTTATAGGCAAGAAGCGACCATTGATATGTTTTAAGCATGAAAATGAAAGAATCAGAGTAGCAGTTCAGACAGATTAATCTGATAGAAAATTGGAAGATGGATTGGAGGGTTAGGCCTGTAGGAAAGATACCAGGTATTAGTCAGCAGACCACAGGCCTGGTCCTAGAGGATAGCAGGTTATTAGAGCGAAGTGGTAGATGAAATCGAAAGGGCTGAATTGGTATAACTCAGTAACTTGGTGGGATGTGGGGAGAAGGACAAAAAGGTGTGTAGGAGGCTTCCTGGATTTCTGTCCTCTCTGATTGCGAGGATGATGGCCACAATTTGTGAGACAAGTAGCACACAGCAGTAGCAGATTTGGTTAGAAGATGAGGACCACATGGGACATTACCATGGGCCTCACACATGGTCTTCTTACTGTTAGCCTCTCAGTACTTTCACTGTCAGGGTTCTCATTATTCTCTTTATCACCTCATGCCTGGACTATTGCAGCAGCCTTATGGCTGGTGTCTAAACCCTTCAGCTTTCTTTGAACACAGCTCTGATGTGTCACCATTACACTGAAAGCATTTTAATATCTTCAGGGTGCTTATAGAGGCCTGGAATTCAAGGTCTTCCACAATCTCACCCCAACTGACATTTCTAAGCTGATTTTCTACAATTCACTCCAAGCAGGAACTAATCCGTCATAGTTTCAAGCAACATGATTTAACTTGGAAAAAAATGTGTTATGTATGGTGCTTTTGTCAAAAGTAGTCAGAGAAAGAAAAGAACCATATTTATTTGAGAAGCTAAAAAAGGCCTCAAGGATAAAGTAGGATCTATCTTGGGTTTTGAGGTATAAACAGGAAAAAGGCAGGTGATAAGGAGGAGGGAAGGTATATCTGGTGGGGCAACAGCAAAAGTACAAACATGGGAGACTGGAGATGTGAAAGGAAGAGGGGGTAAGGGGGTGGCAGGGAAGAAACTGGACTGACAAGAATAGAGGGTGGGCCACAGTAGGGTTTAGTTCTGGGGTCTTGGAGGGGGCAGTCTTTACCTGCTGATCCAGCAGCATACGTTCAAATGTGAATATTTTCTGATAATTCTGATATGTAACATATCTGAAAAATTAGCATGAAATAATATCAAAACACCTTGAGTTATTAAATATCTTCAGAATTAAACCTTACATTTCGACATTGACTTACAGATTACTAAACACTTTCACTGAGGCCCAGAGAGGAGCAGGGGTTTGACAAGGCAGATCTTGGATACAGCTCTTTTGACCCTAATTTTCCCACTATAACATGGCTGCCTCTTTTAACATGTTTAAATGTCTAATCATATACTTTTTTGGGGGTAGATTAGACTACAAAGGTGGCTCAGATGGATTGTAATTAGTTTCTTGAGGATCTTGTTAAACATCTCTTTATTGACTTTTGTCCTCCAGCTGAGAAGAAGCCAAAAAAACAAAAGCAAACAAGAAGTGCCACAAACTGCTGCTATAAAGGTTCACAAATAAGGTGACATGGGTGAACACACCTAGAAAGGCAACACGAGACTTCAATATGGTTTTCCTCACAGACTGGAGTGCCACAACATAACTTAGGGGCACCCTGATGCTGGTGTTTGAAAACTATTAATACTTAAAATTTCATAAGTATAACATTTGTTCTGGAAGTATGCAATTCCTGAATCCACTGGTCTCTCATTCCACTTTGAAGTGAAAGATACTGTTTCATAGGTGACTGTGTTGTGAACATGTCTTTTCAGCACTTTAATAAGAAGTCAATGTTAAGTTTTGGAACAGAGTGCCAGGAGGAAATAGCTCATGCCAAATCATTGGGATTCAAGTTGTACAACAAAGTGGAATATATTGAGCTTGATTTTTTAAAGTAAATTTGAAATGAAATTATCTCCTGAAAACATGTTCTTCTCAAACAATGGGGATTTGCATGAAAAAAACCTAAGACTTAATAAAATTCCAGGAGTTATAATTCCAGGAGTTATGTATCTGTCATGGGAGAGACTGTGCCTGAGTGTTTTCTGGACACACAGAACACACATGAGGTCTGTGATAGTGGCAAATGTTTTGGTTCCTGTGTGGAAATTGCTAAAACTTGAAGAAGGGAAGAAAAAAACCACATAATCAGGATTGTGAATATGAGTGACAATATTATCCGAATGTTCAATGAATAACTATTATGGTAACTATGATGGCAGCTGCTATGGTAACTATTGTGTTAGGCATAGCACTCTGTGCGACATCTCTCAAAACACCCATTTCATTTTATTGTCACTTATTCAATCTTTTTTAATTGATACACAGTAGTACATATTTATGGGTAAAGGTGATATTTTGATATTTTCCATACAGTATGTAATGATCAGGGTATTGAAATAACCGTCACCTCAAACATTTATCACTTCTTTGTGCATCTCCAGAAGTGGGGACTGTAGCTTCCTTGTGTCCTATATCCCCGGCACAGTATCTGCCAAGTAATAGGCACTCAATAACTATTTAGTGAATGAAAGAAGAAGCGTTTGAGATCTAAAGATCAGAACAACAGTAGATGGATATTTAAGAAGGCAAAACAGGGTGTATGTAAGTTAATTAAAAAAACTTTTTATTGAGATATAATCCACATTTCATAAGATTCATACATTAAAAGTATATAATTTACTGATTTTAAGCATATTCAACCATTAATACAATCGAAGTTCAGAACACTTTCACTACCTCCCCCCAAAAACTTCATACCCATTAGCAGTCATTTCTCCTCAAATACACACAAAGCCTCTAATATATATTAGTCCTGGCAGATAGCATGCAACATGATACATAATTTTTTGAACAAAGAGTTGTATCCTTCTGGAACTGTGGATTGTCTTAAAGAAATTCCTCAGTATCTGACATAGGAAATAAGGACTTGAACTTGACGTCTTACCTAGGGCTGGGCCTGTTGAGATGTTGCTGCTGGACAGATGGTATAGGAGGAACAAACCAGAAGCAGGAGTAAGAGCGTTCAGCCGAGAGCTAGTCAATCAGCTGAGGAAAGTTTGTTAATGAATATGAACCTACCTTAGGCCTACAAATGTGGAATACAGAGTCTGGGAGCTCATATAGGATCAATAAAAGTAAAAGTTGAGAATAGGAGATGTTGGAAATGAGCTCTGATTTCAAAATTTAGGCCCTTTGGGGATTAGTCCAAGGCAGGCATTCAGAAAACATGGGAAAAGCATCTCAGTACTCTAGTAGGAAGTGTTGACTGTTTTAGGAGCATATAAACTGATGAAAAGTCTGAGAGAAAAATAACTGCCTTCATTTCGTTATTTACCCAGTAGTCATCCAGGAACAGGTTGTTCAGTTTCCATGTAGTTGTGCAGTTTGGAGTGAGTTTCTTAATCCTGAGTTCTGATTTGATTGCACTGTGGTCTGAGAGATTGTTTGCTATGACTCCCATTCTTTTGCATTTGCTGAGGAGTGTTAAACTTCCAATTCTGTGGTCAATTTTAGAATAAGTGTGATGTGGTGCCAAGAATGTATATTGTGTTGATTTGGGGTGGAGAGTTCTGTAGATGGTCTGCTTGGTTCAGAGCTGAGTTCAAGTCCTGGGTATCCTTGTTAAATTTTCCTCTTGATCTGTCTAATATTGAGAGTGGGGTGTTAAAGTCTCCCACTATTATTGTATGGGAGTCTAAGTCTCTTTGTAGGCCTTTTAGAACTTGCTTTATGTATCCAGGTGCTCCTGTACTGGGTGCATATATATTTAGGAGTCTCTTTGTAGGTCTCTATGAACTTGCTTTACGAATCCGAGTGCTCTTGTATTAGGTGCATATATATTTAGGATAGTCAGTTCTTCTTGTTGTATTGATCACTTTACCATTATGTAATGCCCTTCTTTGTCTCTTTAGATCTTTGTTGGTTTAAAGTCTGTTTTGTCAGAGACCAGGATTGCAGCCTCTGCTTTTTTTTTTTTTTTTTAATTTTTTTCCTTTCCATTTCTTTGGTAAATCTTCCTCCATCCCTTTATTTTGAGCCTATATGTGTCTTTGCATGTGAGACGGGTTTCCTGAATACAGCACACTGATGGGTCTTGACTCTTTATCCAATTTGCCAGTCTGTGTCTTTTAATTAGAGCATTTCACCCATTTACATTTAAGGTTAATGTTGTTATGTGTTAATTTGATCTTGTCATTATGATGCTAGCTGCTTATTTTGCCTGTTAGTTGAAGCAGTTTCTTCGTAGTGTCAATGGTCTTTCCAATTTGGTATGTTTTTGCAGTGGCTGGTACTGGTTGTTTCTTTCTATGTTTAGTGCTTCCTTAAGGAGCTGTTGTAAGGCAGGCCTGGTGGTGACAAAGTCTCTCAGCATCTGCTTGTCTTTAAAGGATTTTATTTCTCCTTCATTTATAAAGCTTGTTTTGGCTGGATATGAAATTCTGGGTTGAAAATTCTTTTCTTTAAGAATGTTGAATATTGGCTCCCACTCTCTTCTGGCTTGTAGGGTTTCTGCTAAGTGATCTGCTGTTAGTGTGATGGGCTTCCCTTTGTGGGTAACCTGACCTTTCTCTCTGTCTGCCCTTAGCATTTTTTCCTTCTTTTCAACCTTGGTAAATTCTGAGAATTATGTGTCTTGAGGTTGCTTTTCTCGAGGGGTATCTTTGTGGTGTTCTCTGTATTTCCTGAATTTGAATGTTGGCCTGCCTTGCTAGGTTGGGGAAGTTCTCTTGGATAATATCTTGAAGAGTATTTTCCAACTTGTTTCCATTCTCCCCATCACTTTCAGGTACACCAATCAAACATAGATTTGATCTTTTCACATAGTCCTATATTTCTTGGAGACTTAGTTAGTTTCTTTTCACTCTTTTTCTCTAATCTTGTCTTCTCACTTTATTTCACTGAGTTGATCTTCAATCTCCGATAGCCTTTCTTCTGCTCGATTGATTCAGCTATTGATACTTGGGTATACTTCATGAAGTTCTCATGCTGTATTTTTCAGCTCCATGAGGTCTTATGTTCTTCTCTAAACTGGTTATTCTAGATAGCAATTTAACTTTTTTTTTTTTTTTAAATGTTCTTAGCTTACTTGCATTGGGTTAGAACATGCTCCTTTAGCTCACAGGAGTTTGTTATTACCCACCTTCTGACACCTACTCCTGTCAATTTGTCAAACTCATTCTCCATCCAGTTTTGTTCCCTTGCTGGTGAGGAGTTGTAATCTTTTGGAGGAGAAGTGGCATTCTGGTTTTTGGAATTTTCAGCCTTTTTGCACTGGTTTCTCCCCAGTTTAAGATGTTGACATTGGGGAAGTTGGATCAAGCATATATAGGACATCTCTGGGTATTTCCTTGCAGATATCTGTGAATCTATAATTATTTCAAGATAGAAAGTTCAAAAATCTATGTAATTAACCTAATTCATAAAATAAAGCATAAAGTTCATGTGACCATCTTAGTCGATGGAAAAAAAGTTTAAATAGATTCAAAAGGAAGTTACATTTATTTTATTTTATTATTATTATTTTTTTGAGACAGAGTTTTGCTCTTGTTGCCAAGGCTGGAGTGCAATGGCGTGATTTTGGCTCACTGCAACCTCTGCCTCCCAGGTTCAAGCGATTCTCTACCCTTAGCCTCCTGAGTAGCTGGGATTACAGGTGCCCATCACCACACCTTGCTAATTTTATGTATTTTTAGTAGAGACGGGTTTTCAGCATATTGGCCAGGCTGATCTCAAAGCCCTGACTTTAGGTGATTTTCCTGCAGGGGCCTCCCAAAGTGCTGGGATTATAGGCATGTGCCACCACACCTGGCCTACAGGAAGTTATATTTAAGAAGAAAATTAGTATGTAACTATAAATAGAGGGAACTTCCTTAAATCTAACAAAGGGTACCATTAAAAAAGCTTATAGAAAACATACTAAGTGGTGAAATATTGAAAGCTTTTCTTTTAAACAATACAAGATACTTACTGCTGTGGCTTGAATGTTTGTATCCCCTCCAAAATTAATGTTGAAATGGAATCTCTAAAGCAACAGTACTGAGATGTGGCTTTCTGGAAAGGATTAGGTCATAAGTGCTCTACCCTCATGAATGGGATTAGTAATATTATAAAAGGGCTGGGGGGAACTAGATGGGCCATTTTTTGCCCTTCCATCGTGTGAGGACACAATATTTGTTCCCTATAGAGGACACAGCAACAAGGCACCCTCTTAGAAGCAGAGACTGGGCCCTCACCAAACACCATACCTGATCTTGAACTTTCAGTAACCAGCGCTGTGAGAAATAATGTCTTACATAAATTACTCAGTCTGTGGTATTCTGTCATAGAAACAAGAACAGACCAAGATACCCAATTGCTACTTCTATTTGATATTGTATTGGAGATCCTGGCCGTTGCAGTAAGACAGGATAAATAAAAGTTATGAAGTTTGGAAAGAAAGAATAATCATCATTAAATAATATAGAATTGTCTTTATTTTTGGATGATCATATTGAGTAAATAGAAAATAAAAAATACAGATAAATTATTGGAATTAAATGATTAGTTTTGCTGGTAATATGACCAATCTGAAAAGTCTATTTTGTTTGTATGTGTTGCTGATAAAATATTAGAAGACAATATTTATAAAAAGATTCAACTTAGAGTACTATCAAAAAGATCATGTATATAAAAATATATTTAACAATGATGTATGATACCTTTAAACAAAAACTGCCAAATATTAACAAGTTAAACTAAAATGACATAAAAGATGCAATAAAAAATGATAAAGGGGATAGCACCATGGATTTCACAGAAATGCAAACTACCATCAGAGATTACTACAAACAACTCTATGCACATAAACCAGTAAATTTAGAAGAAATGGATAAATTCATTGACACTTACACCCTCCCAAGACTAAATCAGGAAGAATTTGAATCCCTGAATAGACCAATAACAAGGTCTGAAGTTGAGGCAGCAATTAATAGCCAGCAACCAAAAAAAGTCCAAGTCCAGACGGGTTCACAGCCAAATTCTACCAAACATACAAAGAGGAACTGGTACTATTCCTTCTGAAACTATTCCAAACAATACAAAAAGAGGGAATCCTGTGTCTGGGGCCTGGGCTAGACACAGAACCAGGATAAACTCAAAAGAGTCTGGATAATTTCATCTTATGTTTGTTTTGGTGACAACCACGTTGCATTTAGGCAGAAGTTAAAGGATAATTGTGTTGTGGACAAAAGACATTGCTATTTACTAATATAAAAATAGTGAGTAAGATTGTTCCTAAAAGTATGTAGTTTCTAGTTACATTGAGATTGAGTTGTATTCACTATACATTTACTGAGAAGCTATAATTTTATTTAGAACTTACTTGTTTACTTATCACCATATTCTGAAACTACTTAATTTTCTGTTTCCTCATGTATACAATGGGGAAAATAATATAACCTATTTAATGAGGATGTTATGAGTATTAAATGAGACAGTAGATCTGCAGTTCTTTTGTAAGTCCTGGAATATAGCAGGGTCTTAAAAATGCCTATATTACAATTATTGTTATAATCTGTAAAGTAAACATAATTTCTTCCTCATAATGTTGTTTTCAAGATTTCTATGGGGCAACTAGCAGATGTTCTTTTTGCTTGTAGTTGAATTGGGGAAGGAGAAGGACTTATCAAGAAGTTTTCCAGAAGTAAGTAATCGTCAATCCGAGTCATGATAGAGTAAAAGAGATTCAAGAATCACAGGGAATGTCTGACTTACAAGTAGAGGAACCATTTGTTCTTCCATTTTACACATATTTATTGAATACTTCATATGGTCCAGGATAGTACAGTGGTTAAGTAAATAAGACCTAGAACCAGGACTTCAGTGTTTGAATTTTGAATAATTGTTCTATTACATGGAAGCTGTGTGAACTTGAGTCACTTACTTAAACTCTTAGGGCCTCTTATTAACATTAGGTTTCATAAATTAAGGATATTTATTATAATCATATGTTAGCTTTGAAAAGAATTGATTTTGTTGCAATTGCTTTTGGGGACTTAGCCGAAAATCCTTTCCCAAGGCTGATGTCAAGAAGAGTATTTCCTAGGTTGTCTTCCAGGATTTTTATCATTTGATAGACTAGTGGGAACTAATTAAACAAAAGAACTTCTGTGCAGCAAAGGAAACTATAAACAGAGCAAACAGACAACCTATGGAATGGGAGAACATATTTGCAAACTGTGCTTCTGACAAAAGCCTGGTATCTAAAATCTATAGAATACTTAAATCAACAAGCAAAAAACAACCCCATTAAAAATGGGCAAAGGACATGAACAGAAACTTTTCGAAAGAAGACATGCAAGTGGCCAAGAAACATGAAAAAAAGTTCAACATCACTAATCATCAGAAAAATGCAAATCAAAATCACAGTGAGACATTACCTCACACCAGTTATAATGGCTATTATTTAAAAGTCAAAAACAACAGATGCTGGCAAGGCTGCAGAGAAAAGAGAATACCTACACATTGCTGGTTGGAATGGAAATTAGTTCAGCCACTGTGGAAAGCAGTTTTGAGATTTCTCAAAGAACTTTAAACAGAACTACTATTAAAAGCAGAAATCCTGTTACTGGGTATTTACCCAAAAGAAAAATAATTCTACAAAAAGACACATGCACTTATATGTTTATGGCTGTGCTGTTCCTTATGGCAAAGACATGGACTCAACCCAGGTGACCATCAATGGTGGATCGGATAAAGAAAATATGGTACATATACTATGCAGTCATAAAATAGAAAAAAATCATGCCCTTTTCAGCAACGTGGTTGGAGCTGAAGGCCATAATCCTAAGCAAATGAACACAGGAACAGAAAACCAAATACTGCATGTTCTCACTTTTAAGTGGGAGCTAAACATTGAGCACACATGGACATAAAGGTAGGAACAATAGACACTGTAGACTACTAGAGGGTGGGAGAGTGAGTTTAAAAATGATGTATTGGGTACTATGTTCACTACCTGGGTGATGGGATCCATACTCCAAATCTCAGCGTTATGTAATATCCCCATGTAACAAACATGCACTTGTACCCTTGTATCTAAAATAAAATTTGAAATAATCAAAAATAAAATAATTGAAACTTGCAAAATAGTAGTTTTCACATGTATAAGAGGGGAGAAGATAAAGTTGCTGTAAGGATTAAAATGGCTCACATATTAAAGTGTTTTAGACCAGAACTTGGTACACTGTGAGTGCTCAATAAATATGAGTTGTGGTTATTGCATGGGTTACTGTCCTTGGTCTCAAGGATATAATGACAAAAATATATGTGTGGGGAGACAGTGACATGGATATATGATATTAAAATGTAATAATTTGGCCTTAAATCTGAGTAACGAGTTCAGCGAGGACATAGTAATGGGGACTGATAGTAAGAAAGTGTCTCTTAGAAGTGTTGATGGTGTCAGGGAATTATTGCAGCGAAGCACTGGCAGAGGAGAGCTGGAATATCAGGAGGTGATCATCAGAGTCAGGAAACTTGGAATAAAGAGTTCAGAGTTCATGCTGTTTTTGGTGGAATGTCAAATGAGTGATCAGGGGAAAAGGTGACTGAGGTGAAGAGGAGGAAGGGATCTTCAAAGAAAAGATTGAGGAACTGAGAGCCAAGGGAATTGGATAGCTTATACACATCAATTTAAAAAACATGTAATAGAAAAATAGTACTTATTGAATTTGTAAATTAAAAAATTAAGCAAAAGTAGAAAATTGAGCTCTAAAGTCTATGAGTAACCTAGTTTGTGTTTGCTTAGATGTCTGTTGGAAATTTGGTTTGAAGTGTAAGTTTAGGGTTTCCTTGGAATGTAAAATTCATGAAGACAGGGGTGTTTGTAAAGTTTTTTCACTAATATGTTCTATAAGTGTCCAGAACAGTGTCTGGGATGTCGAAAGTATTCAATAAATACTGAATCAATAAATGGGTATCATGAAGAACTCTGACCACAGAATAAATAAGAACTGGATTTTGCAGGCAGTAGTCAGCCTAGAAGAGCTCTAAGCAAGGGACTGGAATAACCTTAGTTGTACTTCAGGAGGATTCTTTCTGCAGTGACAGGTGAGAGACACAAGTGAGGAAGAGAAATGTAAGCATTTACATGAGGGCATAGGCAGTAGGGAATGGAGGGGAGGGAGATGTTAAAGAAAGGCAGGTGAAAAGTAGGTACAAAGATGTTAAATTGTGGCCATTATGCATAGCAAATTTGAAAAGATTACTTAGATGCAAATATTTCTTTTAACGTTTGACATTCACAAGTCCTTTTCCTACAGCCTGCTTCTTCCATCAATATCTTCCACAGTTGATTAAATACAGGACAGAAAATGGAATATGTCAGCCTGACATTTTCTGAATTGAGGCTCTTGTCATAGGACGAATGTTGCCTTTTGTTATTAAAACACTCCTGCCTACACCTCCTATCAGTAAAATAACTTTTTCCCTCAAGCCCATCGGGCGTTTACTTTGTCCTTCATAACACAATCTGCAAATTAGCAGCGATCCCATAATTTATCTCCGCGATGCTGTGCTAATTTTATTTATAATCCAGAGGCAATTAAAATCGCTTTTATACAACATGGTCCTGATGACAGATGTGTGGCTGCCACTCCAAGACATGATGGCTGACATAAATCATTTGCCAATCAAAGTGTCTGCTGACTTGCTAGTCTCTAGTTACAGCAGATGCCACCCCAGACAGAGTGACAGGGACATTCTTCACAGGAGCCTCATTTTAGTTAACTGCTTTACTCTGCTCCAGTTCTGGAATCTTGACAGCTTGGCTACTTTGTGACAGCTGGGAAATTCTTCATGTGGCTTTTATAAGCCACCAAGAGTCAGTCTATCCCTTATTCCCACCTCTGTAGGTTTCTAGTAGCTTTCTAACAAGGCACGCAAGAGCTTCACAATTTGGACCCAATCTATCACTCTGACCTAGACACCAGCCTTGTGACTCCTATCTCCCCAACCAGTCCACCAAATCATGCAGTCTATACTCACCACTCTACCTGCAGTTCCCTGCACATGATGATCTCCATCTTGGCCATGCCCTTGAATACAAGGTTTCATAACCTTGAAACAGTTTTCTTCCTACATTCTCCACCCAGTATAAATAATCCTACTTCTCCTTGAAGACTCAGCTTAATTGTTTGCTCTTGCCTCTGTGAGGCATTCACAAAACATTTTTCATACATACAGCAAGTTTCTCCTCCTTCTCTGCTTCCAAAATAATGTAATTTATTTTTTAATCAGTTCATAGAGTTGATTGAATCATATTCATCAGTTCATAGGGTTATAGTCATCACTGATCTCTTCAAGAAACTGCTCCTTTTATTTCACATTATTATTCTGCTCTCCATGTCATTGTTCTACTTCTAATCTCTACCCAATGGTTAGTCCCTCTGATGAATGTTACTTTCGTTCTTAGCTATGCATAAATTTTAAAAAATTATATAGTTTCATTTTGTTTATATATGTTTTAAGTTTTCATATATGTGCTAAAATATATTTTCTACTTTACTGTACAATTAGGTTATAATAGCTATCCATATTATGTATACCGTATACATAATCCATTGTTTCTAAAAGAACTATGGAGAAGATAAAAAAAAAACGCTAGCATTTCCATCATTACTAATGAGTTTTAGCATGTCTTTACATACTTTGGGTTTCTCTTTCTGTGAATTATATATTTTGTCTGTCTTTTTAAATTACTCTATCAGATTCTAAGTGGGTGTATATTGACATTTCAAACTATAATTTTATTTAATCTTTACCTATTTCTGTCAACTGTTTCTTACATAGATTGGAATAATAATGTTAAATTTATATAAAAAGTATGATTTTTGACACAATTTTTTGCTCATTTTACCAATATGTAGAAGCTCTCCTTTTGATAGTTCCAATGTTTTCCAACTTAAATTATATTTTGACTGATATAAAATTGCTAACCATGACTTTTGTTTGGATTATCTTTATTTATTTTATGTATTTTCTAACTTGGTATGTTATTTTGTTTTAAAATTATCTTACACAGCTAATATATTTCTGGATTTTGCTTTTTTTTTTTTAAGCTAATTTGAGAGTCTGTCTTTTGACATAAGTTTAATTCATTTGTAGTACCATATACATATTTTTTGGAGTCGCACTCTGTCACCAAGGATGGAGTGCAGTGGCATGATCTTGGCTCACTGCAGCCTCCATCTCCTGAGATTCAAGTGATCCTCCTGCCTCAGCTTCGCGAGTAGCTGGGATTACAGGTGCGTGCCACTATACCCAGCTATTTTTGTTTTTATTTATTTATTTTGTTTGGTAGAGATGAGGGTCTCACCATATTGGCCAGGCTAGTCTTGAACCCCTGACCTCAAATGATCTGCCTGCCTCAGCCTCCCAAAGTGCTTGGATTACAGGTATAAGCCACTGTGCTTGGCCTATAGTACCATAATTACTGTTAAATTTAAACTATTATTTGTGAAGTAGTTTAACTTCTATGAACTTTTCACTCATGATTTTGTGATATGCTATGTTATAATTTAAGAATATTTTCATCTATTATTGTTTTTCTTTCCTCTGGTACTAATGATTTTTAAAAATCTTTCTATCTCTGTTATTCCTGATGGCTTTTGGAAGAGTCCTTTATCCTGATATTCAAGCTCAGTAATTTATTCTTTGAATATATCCATTCTGCTAATTCAACCTCTTAATTGAACTTTTTATTTTAACTATAATAGTTTTCTTGAAGCCCATTGCTCTTGTTCCTGCTCATTTCCCCTGGCATCCTCCTCTATTTGTTTGGTAATATTGAATATGCCTATTTTGAGTTATTATTTGATTTGCTCATCAAGACTGCTTCAAATCATGTAGATTATTTAGCTTTTTTTCTTTTATAATATTTGTATATCCTTCTTTTTGCAAGTGAATAATCCCCTGAATATATCAGCTAATTTGGTAGGTAGTGCCTATTTGCGAAGAGGAATGGGATCTTATGGCACAGCCCTTTTTGCTCTGGGCTGTATTTTCTATCTCTACTTTTCCCCAATCTGTCCCCTGACACCCCAGTACTCAGTCACTCTGTCTACCTAGGAATTTTTTCATATATTCTAGATCAGTATCTGGAATCCACCAACTTTCTTTCCATCACTTCTGTGGTGTCTCTAATTGAGTATATAGGAGCAGTACATGCTAGTTTACAAAGTTATGAACTGATCAGAAGTAGGATATATATGTATTTTTCATTATGTATCCTGAAGGATGGAGACTGTATCTTATTTCTATTAAGTACCTATATACGAAAATACTATAATCATTTAATGTGTGCTTGTCTATAATAAAGGAATAAAAGTGACACCTTAAAAAAAAGTCCAATCCTTAGGGAATACAAAAATAAACTTAACATTTGTTACAAGTCAGCAAAATATTGATTAATTGTAATATGTCAGAACGGAGGAATTGATGAATGCCTATCTTTTCAAACCTTGTTAAAAACCCTTCTAAAATAAATTATTTTAATTTGTTTGGTTTGGTCAAATTAGCATAACTGATTCAGATAATTAAAAATGTTCAAGAGTTCAGAAACAGGATTATGAAGACTTTTCTGGCTAATTGTAGCTACCTTATAAATGAAAACTCAAATAAAAATTTACCTTAGATTCCTCAAGCCTATTGGCTTTTATTGTCTGTGGGATGTCTTCATGGCTTCTCTGCTCTGTCCCTCTGTTTACCACAGTGTTTTTTAACTGGGGGAGATTTTGTCTCTCTTAACTACAGGGGTCATTTGGCAATGTTTGGAGACTGGGTGGAGGCTAGGGATGCTACTAAATGTCTTACAATGCACGGTACAGCCCCTGATGATAAAGAATTGTCTGGTCTGAAACGTGAATACTCCGCTATTGAGAAACCCTTGATTGCAAGAATTCTGATCTCCTAAACTATTCCTACCTCTGAGCTCCCCATGGGCTGTTGACTGTGGCACTGGACACAGGGAAATGAAATGCAAGTGTCTGTTGTTTAAATCTACTTGCATCGTGAGTTTGGCCACTGGAAGTTCAAGATTTTAGGGAAGTCTGCAATCTACCTACCTAACCTTACTTTCTCACAAACACACACATACACATCCTCTCCTTTCTCTCTCACTCGCTCACTGTCTCTCACTCTGTCACTCATTCTCTCTGTCACTCTTTCTCTCTCTCTCTCTCTCTCTCTCACAGTGCTGATAGTTGGTGTTGCTAGGATACCAACCTGGGTTGGTTGGACATCAGAGTTAGGGCTGATTCCTCAGCTTTGACCTTCAGCCTTTTCTAGGATGTGGCTTATTTTCTATATTCAGCTTTCCTTGCTCTTGAACACTGAATAACTCTCCTATAATGCGCTTATATCTGGGTGCCACCTAGATGCTGGCATGCTTTGGTTTACTTTCTCAACATCTCTGCTAAATATTTCTGTGTAAATACTAAATATCACCTTTCAGACAATCTTTCCTGATTGTACAAGTTAAATTAACATCCATCTCCTGTCCTTTTATTCTCTTATCCTGTTTAATTTGTCTTCCTAGCAATTATTATTACCTATCATATATTTGCTGCTTTTATAATTTTCTTTTTTCCCTCTAACACCGTAATATAAAGCAAAGATTTGTTTTGTTTACTGCTGTATTCCAGGCCCTAGGGAATATACTGAGTGCTCGATATCACACATTAGTCCCTGGAGTGTTACGCAAAGGTTGACATGTTCTGGTCTCTGCTTGCTGTTTGGAGGAGGAGATAGATAATTATAAGGTGTCAGGATAATGCTGTAGCATGAGTGTTTGGATAATATCACTGTCCTGCCTAGGAGAATTGAGACAGGATTCACAGAAAAGGCAATACTGGCATAGAATTCACCAACGGGCAGGAAGGGGAAAGAGTTTCTTAGACACTTTTTAGCATGTAAAAAGTATGATATATTTAAAAGAGTTATGCTTTAGGAAGGAAGAAGCTAGTCCTGTAAATATAAGTCTGGTCCACATTGTAAAGGACAATACAGGACGTAAGAGGAGGGAGGGACTTCATCCTATGGGAAACTGGAACTCTAAAATATTTTGAGCTGCTCTGTGTTTGAAAATGATAATGCTAATGGCACTGTGGAGTTTGGATTAGATGATCAGAAGGTGGTGTTGATAGACCATCATGCAGGAATTTAAAGACTAAGTCAGAGTTTAATCTACTGCCTCCCACTGAGGCCATCTATTCTTTGTGACCTTCCTTTTTCCTCCCTAGATGATGTAGTTTAAAGCCCAATTTCTTGTAAAAACTTCTTTTGAATTTCTAAAATTTATAGTCAGCAACCCTGTGGTCAACCATCTGATCAATCACTGGACACATTTTCTATCCATCTCATGCATTGTCATTGGAATCGATCTAGCTTTGATTCACTTCAGGGAAATTCCCTCAGAGTTTGTACCAGAAAGCCGTATCTCACAGTCAATGTCATTTAGGGCTCAGTCTTGACCATCTATCAAGAGATTCTCAATTAATTTTGCTGAGGCTAAAAGTCATTTATAATTATAGTTATCTGAATATGTCTTCCTTATCTTTGACTACCCCATGTTTTATTCTTAGCCCAACTACCAGGGGTACCATTATTTTATTGGTAAGTCTTGGTCCTATAGCTCCTAGCTCAAATTGATTAACTACTGCTCTTCTCCAATAGATAAAGGACATGACTAGCTTTTAGATTTCTCAGATAGAGCTTCTGTACTTAACATTTATTTTCTCTAATGTCTCAGGAACAGCTCCTCCAGCGCAGTTTGGAATGATCAGACTTTTCGTGTCACAAAATCTGATGAATGATTGTTCTCTTTTCAGGCTAATCAACAAGTCTAGGCATGGTCTTTATCAATGGTTATTTGTAGACCATAGTGATAAAAAAGAAGAAATATATAGCTATTACTTTTCTATAACTCATATTCTTATTAATGAGCCCAGGTTTGAAACTTAGTTTATCTGGAATGTTATGGAATGGACTTTGCATGGTTATCAGCCTCCGTTTTTTACATTTTGAAATGACAACATAATTTCTATTTTATTAGGTTGTTTTGAAGATTAAATGAGACAACATATCTAAAGCACCTAGCATATTTTTTGATTCATAATATGTGATTAATAAATGCTCACTTCCATTCATTCCAAAAAACATGCACGCTGGACTTCGATATGTCATTGTCTGTGCTAAGTGTAGGTGATACAAAGATAAGTAATACATAGACTCGTATTTCAAGGAGACCATAGTTGAGGAGGGAAAACAAATATGTAAAGAGATAAGTGTTATTCTGTGTGACTGGTAGAAAAATGGAATACCCATACAGTGGGGACCTAGAAGAACTGGTTGTTAGTTCTATCTGAGGAAGATGTTTCTCTCTAGTGATTGATAGGGGATTCCACACTTAAATGGTGCATAGGAGGCTGAGTGTGGTGGTTCATGCTTGTAATCCCAGCACTTTGGGAGAGTGAGGCGGGCAGATCACAAGGTCAGGACTTTGAGAGCAACCTGGCCAACATGGTGCAAAGCTATGTCTACTGAAAATACAAAAATTAGCTGGGCCTATTGGTGCATGCCTATAGTCCCAGCTACTTGGGAGGCTGAGGCAGGAGACTCTCTTGAACCAGGGAGGTAGAGGTTGCAGTGAGCTGAGATCGTGCCGCTGCACTCCAGCCTGGGTGACAGAGAGAGACTGTCTCAAAAAAAAAAAAAAAAAGAAAAGAAAAGAAAAAAAAGGTACATAGGAAAACAGATTGATCTGGGGGTGTGGAGTGTGGTTGGTGGGTTGGAGAAGCAGTTTGAGAGAACGAAAATCCAGGCTAAGGGAAGAGCATTTGTGAAATGCACCCCCTTCCTTGTTCCATTTTTTCCTCCTGCTTTATAATGAAACTCTCATTAAAATCTAAAGCCCCATCATGCCCCTTTTCAGTTGCTGAAGAGCAAGAATAAATTTGAAGTTTAAAGATTTAGATCAATTATATCCAAGGTAGAAAAATTGGAGAATGAGCCCTTTCCTCATTAATTCAAAACATTATTCATAGTTACTGACATAGTGTTAAAGAGTTTTCAAAGCATTATTTCTATTATTTAATTGTCCCAACATTCTTATGTAGTAGAAATTATTAATCTCATTTTCCTATAAACGAGGAAAATGAAGTTCCAGGACCTGCCCAAGGTCTCACATAGATAAATAGCAGGATTGGGACTTCACAAGTCTATTGGAGCCTGACGCCAGTGCTCTGTTCTCTACCACAGAGTCTTCCTCTGTACACAAAGTGATTAAAAACTAGCTTGTGTTTGACAAAAAATATCTGTAGGATAATTCTAATCAAGTTTTTTTTTTTTGATCCTTGTAGAGCTGATTGTGAAAAGGCCTGCTTAGATTAAAGCTAGAGAGACTGGCTTAGAAATAGGGAATAAGAATTATATAAATAAGGTTACTATATAATTTATGATCCAAACAAGAACATTTTGAGAATAAAGGAACTGATACTATAAGAGGTAACAGGGACTATTTCAAGCCCACTGGGACAATGTGATTACTCTAAGTATGGACTATTCACTAGCTCATTTATTCATTTAGCAAACAATTATTGATTTCCTACTCTGTGCAAGGCTTTGGATCAATATAGAGATAGAGATAAGTTTAATCAGTTTAATCACAGATGGGACATGAACAGACCAACAAAGAATAAAAGCTACCAGGTGTTGAATATGCGTATGTTCCAGGTACTCTGTTAGTAGTTGAACATATACGATCCCACTTTGTGTTAAATAATTCCACAAAATATCACCATTATCCCCATTTACAGATGGTAACAATGAAGCTAAATCACTTACCCAATTTGATTAAACAGGAGAGCTGGCCTTTAGAATCATGTTACACCCCTGCTTAAAGTTTGAAGACAATTTGGCAACTTGAAGCGACAATTCTAGAATAATATAGCCTCAGAAATCATACTCTTGGGTTTCTCTTTTCTAGCATGGATTTCCAGAATGTTGATATTTAGTTGGACTGTAGATGTTGAGTCATTGTGTCAGATAGAACTCATTTGCTTGTGACAGAAAATATTAACTAAATTTGGTTATGCAATAAGGGAACATAATGGTTTGCACAATATCAAATTCCAGAGGAAGAGTTTGAGTAGGCCTGGTCTAATATATGTAAGTTACCACCATGACTTCTTTTACCTTTTTCTTTTTATTTCTCTTTGACTCCATTTTCTTCCACATTGGCACTATTTCAAGAGAGGGTCTACCCTCATGTTTTCAAGATTGTTCCAACTTATATCTTTCCAAATCCAAGTCTAGAGGAAAAGAGTAAAATGTCTTTTCTGTTACTTAAGCAAAGTCCCCAGGATCACCTCTGGCTGGTGCTGATTCATTTGACTCAAGAGCCACACATCTATCCCTAAGATAATGACTAGGAACAGGGTAGTTGACTAAGCCCTATGATCTGATCCTAGACCCTGGAGATGGAGGCTGCATCTAAATCACCTGGTCTAATAATGGATAATTGAATGGCTCATTGGTGGCCAAAAAACCACCAATATCTCCTATATTCTCTGTGTATAAAGGCTTTTGAGTGAAATGGACTATGATAACCTTCAAGCCTTTAAAATCTAGAGATTGATGGAAAAAGACTAAAAATTCTTTCTTTCTATATGAACATGACCCAAGAAAGTGCGGGGCAAATGCCAGTTTGCTTTGACATTCCATTCATCTTTTTTTTCCTCTCATGCCTCCTTGAGATAGTCATTCTGAAAACATCTTTTATGCCTTGAAGACAACTTCCCATTCATTGCAAGATTGATCTTTTCAATTTCCAGTGCTGGTGAGGGTATATCAAGCTTTAAAATAGAACTAAAGCTACTCATTTCTTTTTAATGGATAATTAATTCACTCTTACAAAATAGGATTTATGCAAAGTAAGGAATCTAATTCTGAGTGTAGGATCATTTTCCTCAATGGGCCAAGATCAAATTTCTTCTCTTTCAACATATGATTTTGAAAGTAGTCCAATAAAAATTAAACTCTAGTGTGTGATGACAAAGAATGACCCATAAATTTAGTGGTGTACAAGTTTCTATGACATTTATTCTGTTTCTGAGGATGTTTCACTGAGATATTATCAACTGTATTATTAAGGGCCTAAGGAAATATCTTGGCCTAGATTATTTTTAGGACCATGGAAAATGGTCAAGGTTATTAAACTTATTCATCACAAAAGGTATGTTAGGACATTCAAATGATGGAACACCGAATTTAGAAGGGACTTCGTATTCCTGCTCTGTATGCTTTTTATAAGTATCACTCCTCATGTGGGGACCATATTCATCAACCATTCAAGGTGAGTTTGATGTTGAACCAAATAAGCTAGACATGTGCAATTCAGTTTCTAGAGGACATCTGGTTTAGATTAGCTTTGGGGTCACAGGAACTAGAGTCAAGAGATTTGTGTTTGCCTAGGAATTCAGCCTCTTGAAATATTTGTAACTTCAACATGTTATTCAACCTTCAATATGTTCATCTTTAAAGTAGGTTAATGATGATATTTAAAATTATATTATTGTAGTAGAGTATATGCACAGAGTGCCAGAAATGTAAAAATTACATTCTCACATTTTTCAGTGTTAAAGTAATTCTTTAGTTTATCTTTCAAATGTTAGTAAAATTCAGTAGAAGTATAGCTGTTCATCCCACAGATATAAACCCGGCTGTAGTCACTTCCAGTTTTTCAAATCACTGGCAGAAGCTCACCATTTACTGTGACTTCATTACATGTGCAGCTAACCTGTCCTCACCTTCTCATCCTTCAGTGAGCTACCATTTTGCTCTACTTTCGACATTTACTTTGTCAACTCCATAGCAGACAGGAACAGATGCTCCAAAGATAATAAGTTTATTCAGGAGTGGACACTGCAATGTAGTAAACAATGGATATATTCACTGAAGTGAAGGAAGACGAAAGATGTTTTAAATAAAAAGTGAGGATGATTACATAATTTGTTTTGAAACAATTATTCTTGGCAACAAAAATCAGTAGCAAGCATGGTTTCAGTCCAACGTTGAACGAGTAGTTGCTGGGCAGATATCTTAGCAGAAGTCTTTTTTTGTATGTGTAAGGTTATGGTGGCCTTTGAGCAAGTTTTTGGTTTCTGAAGTCTTTTGCAATAGTTCTTGTTCTCAGGCATACATGTGTGAGAACACTGACTTCATGCCCTTCCCTGGTCTATTTTGTCAGGGTTGACACAAGTGACTCCATTTTAATACTGACAACTTTCACAACTCCCATGAGAACAAGGTGATAATGTGGGCCTTGCTGACACCTATAATTGCTTGCTTAAAACAATTGTTAATTCACATTTCTCATTTTTCACTGCTTTTACTGCTTGCCAAACACTGGTTAGGTGATTTGTAAGTATTAACTCTTTGTGTGCTTACAGTCACTTTGTGGGGTAAGTATTGTTGTTATCCCCATTTTACAGCTAAAGCAATTGGCTACAGAAAGATTAATTGTTTTGCCCAAGGTCACACAGTTGGTAAACGGTGGCACAGAGATTTAATACCTGGCATTTTGGCTCCAGTGTTTATTTCTAATTAAACTTACCTTCTTCCAGTTTCAACTACTCACCCTATGATCATTTCGCACCTTAAGAAAGATCCCCCGTTTCATTAACCCTTCTGCATTTACTCCACTATGAAACCTTTCCTTTATTCATTAAATCTTGATTTCCATGATGTCATTATTTCAAGAACACTTTTGATGTTCTTAACTGCCATTTATAATAGAAAACAATTAAGTTACCTGATTAGAGCTGTCTTATTTGCCAATATCAAGTGCAGACCTTTGTGTATCTGCAAGTATTCCATTATTTTTCTTTCTTTTACAATAGACTAACTAATATTACTCCTAGTTTAAGTTAATCGTTCCATCTCTGCTTTGTGTTCTATTCCTTCTTCCTCTCAAAAACCTTATTTTTTTTCCTTTAACTTCTATCTCACTTTCTGAGCTAGTTCCTTCCTATTAGAAATAATAATGGCTGGGCCCAGTGGCTCATGCCTCTAATCCCAGCACTTTGGAAGGGTGAGGTGGGTGGATTGCTTGAACTCAGGAGTGTGAGAGCAGCCTGGGCAACATGGTAAAACCCTGGCTGCACAAAAAATACAAAAATTAGCTGGACATAGCAGTGCATGCCTGCATCTGTAGTTCCAGCTATGAAGCTGAGATGAGAGGATCATCTAAGCCTAGAGCGGTCGAGTCTACCCTGAGCTGTTATTGCACCATGCACCATTGCATTCTAGATGGGGTGACAGAATGAGACCTTGTCTCAAGAAAAGGAAAGAAATAACAATAACCAACACTTTCGTGGCTTTTACTGCCTGCCAAACACTGTCTTAGTAATTTGTAAGTGTTAACTCTTTGAATGCTCACAGTCACTCTGTGGAGTAACTATTGTTGTTGCCATTTTACTGATAAAGCAATTGGGTACAGAGAGATTAACTGTTTTGTCCAAGGTCACCCAGCTGGTAAATGGTGGAGCAGAGATTTGATACCTGGCATTTTGGCTCCATATTTTATTTCTAATTACCATGACATACTCCATTTTAAATGTTTAAAAGTATCTCCTCTTTTTCCTTGATCCCTTAGTCTCCTTCAGCTTTGTCTTATCTCTCTTCTCCATTTTACTAGAAAATTGCTTTTTCTCCTTTTCCTCCTCCTTCCCTTTATTCGTTTGTCCTTTTGTCTTTCTCCTTCTCCGTATCCTCCTCTTCTTTTGTGATTTTTATTTCCTTATCTCCTACTGGCTCCCTAACGACTCTGATTTTGTTCTAGCTTCATCAGTTCGCTTATACAGTTCTTACTAAGATCACAAACAATCTTTAGGTTCTATCCAGTGGGTCCCTCTCAATCATCATCTTAAATTCTCGGTAGTCTCAATGCCATTGTACAGGTATCTGGGTTATGCAATTAACCCCAAGGACTAGTTACCTAATCTAATCTGTTAGTCACATGGGCATGTTTTTGATAAATAAGTCCTATTTTTTTTTTTTGGCCACCCTGCATTTGTCTTAAAGAAGCCTCACCCATAGGCTTCTCTTCTTTACAACCTGAATTGTTATTAAAAATATACAATGTTATTGCACAGTAATTCTCATGAGAAATATCATTCACCCTACAGTTCCACTACAGGACTGTAGACTTACTTAACTCACAGTCCCCAAATTACTCGGTAGTCTTCACAAATAACACAGGTGATGTTGAATGTGATTGAACAGATAAACAAGATTTCCAGAGTTCTCCAGGCAGACAATAATTTAGGGAAGAAGCACTAGTGAGGAAATGAGTTTTACAAGATTATTCTAAAAAGACCTTTTCTGATTCCATTAGAGAGACTTGAAGTGTTTTTCATGGTCTCTTGGCCAGTTGTATACTTTTAACTGCTTTTAAATTGATAAAAATAAAATCCTTTTACAAATCTTGATGGACAGATAACTTTCATTTTTCTGTATGACTAAAGGCTAAGTATCAGTATCCTTTAACTGGTATTCTTTCAAGCTGTACTAACAACCCTAAAGCAGAAGTCAACTAAGAATTTTGACTGCCATGTTGGGTATCTTCTCAGACTTGACTGATAATATACACCCAGAGAGACAGTTAGACTCTCGAACATGTTGCTATTAGAGCATGATCAGTGCTGTCTTAGGTTGACGGTGGGTTTGGTTGCTGTTTTTTATGCCATTTGAGTTTTTATTTGGTTTCCCTTACATCCTTTCTTAATGCTAAGTTCTTCTTCAATCACAAAATGAGAATATGTAGGCTTGAAGTGACATAGAGTTTCAGGTAAAATAGTATAACCATGGCTGGTTTAAGCTTGCACATTCAATTCATGCCTATTCTGCCTATGTTGCTGAGACAAAATACAATGAGATTGTTTTTCCCACTTTTCACACATTCCTCCACATGCTTTTTTGAGGACTTTTTAAATCAGTCAGTTTTCTTTTATATTTTTGGGAAGTAAGGCAAAATAGGAAAGAAAACTATGTTGAAGACAAAAAGATTCAAGATTTTTTTTTTTAACAAAATCTTGACATTTATTTTTTCCTAAGGCCATCAATTATTTTAAAAATTGGAAAAAAAATTAAATGTTGAGCACTAGCTTAGGACCAATGACATAACTCTGAATGCTGTTTCCTTTAAATTCATCAAGACAAAAAAAAAAGAAGGAACCAATTTACTTTACTGTTTATTTTTATTTCTCTTTTTATAGAACTGGTCTATCCCAAAACATCTGTTGAAAGCTTTCTCCACATTCTAAAAAAAGGAAGATGCTATTCAAGAGCTTAATTCGTGTTACTCAGAGCTAGTATATTTTATTAAATAATTTCCATTTATGGTATAGTGAAATGGTAAACCTGCCCTCCCTCCCTCCCTATTGTCCGTCCTTCCTTCCTTCTTTCCTTCTTTCCTTCCTTCCTTCCTTCCTTCCTTCCTTCCTTCCTTCCTTCCTT
>CAUYLG010057056.1:0-120265 GCA_963573385.1 Cacajao melanocephalus
AGAACAAGAATCTCGTTCTCTCTCCCTCTTTCTCTTCCTCTTTCTTTCTCTCTTACATTCTTTTTCTTTCTTTCTTTCACTCTCACTTTCTTTCCTCTCTTTTTCTTTCTTTCAAAAATAAAAAAATAAAAAAATAAAAAAGGTCAGGAGTCTGAGACCATCCTGGCCAATATGGCGAAACCCCGTCACTACTAAAAATAACAAAAATTAGCCGGGTGTGGTGGTACATGCCTGTAATCCCAGCTACTCAGGACGCTGAGGCAGGAGAATCGCTTGAAACTGGGAGGCGGAGGTTGCAGTGAGCCAAGATCACACCACTGCACTCCAGCCTGGGCGACAGAGTGAGACTCTCTCAAAAAAAAATAAAAAAATAAAGAATTTAATTATCCCAAACAAGTAGTAAGTTGACAAATATGTTATCTTGGAATTCTGCAGTACTTTGCAACATCAATTCTTTGAACACCTACATTAAAATTAAATGTTGTCATCTATAATTTAAAGTATTTAACATTGCTTTCTCCACATACATATCCACATATAAACATTTCCACTAATCAGAGATGGCTACAACATATTGCTGAACCTTTGTACATCCAAACCCCATGTGGAATAATGAATATGGTTCCATGATCTCCACAGATGTGTGTCCAAGAGGGACTAGACTAGCCATATGTGATTTACTGATTTTATGCATCTTTCAGCCAACTCCAGATTCCAAGATGTCTACTCAAGGGTATTCATAAGCTGGTAATACTACCTGGAGGCTTTGGGTTTTAAACAAATGTCCACATTCTTAGCCATATGGAATGATTCTTTTTGTTTTTGCTACTCTTTCCTGAAATGATTTAAAATAGTTGTCATTCTTTTATCCTCTTCTAGATGAAGAAATAAATACAATTTTCTTAAAAACTATAATGAATAAGGGATGAATTGTTAACACCATGTGCTAATAACTTCTAGAGGCTCCACATTGGTTTCACATTAAACAATGATGTTTTAATAAATGACAACAGCAAACCTCCAATATGAGTAAAAGGCAGATTTAATGTACACAGAATGTGGACTTGCTCCACATAAAAATTTCTTAGGCATGTATAATGTTTCTTTTGAAGAAGCCTTATACCTTTGCTGACTGCCTAGGGAGTTTCTTGTATAATCATCTTTTGAATATTTATTGATGATTTTAGCCATCATGAGCTGACTCAGTGAAACAAGTCTTTAAGCTGATTTATTTACTAGGTTGAAAAAATTATTTTCTATCATGTATAAATAACCTTTTACAGCCAGATAGTGACCTCTTGCATTTGTTATTTTAAAATAGTACTGGGAAATATTACACGTATCCAGATACTTTGACTACGATTATTTTGTATTTAAAATATTCATATCAATAAAAATGTTTAGTAAAGTAGCTATTACTTCATCCCACTATGTGCCTACTACCATATTATATGTATAGTGTATAGATATATAAAATTTACATTTATTTAAACAAATATTTGAATACTCATAATGTTTTAATGATCTGCAGAAACAAGATACACCATGTGAGATATAAAGATGAATAAAGCCTACTAAGAGACCACAACATAGGAAGCTAAATGTAGAAAATATCCATAACATGAATTAGAATTTGCTAAATAGAGACTAACAAATGAGTCAGCATAGCAGAGTGCTGATGATCATGGTATTTGAAGTCAGCCAACACTGGTTCTGAATCCCTGCCTTATGATTTACTTAATTGTATGCCTTAAATCTCAGTCACATCATCAACTATTAAATGCATGAGTTTTAAGTGAGAAAACCTATTAAAAAAATGTGGCACTGGCCTGAAATATATTAAGGACTCAAGAGGTATCTGTTGTCATTAGATCCACATAATACATAAAATACCATAGGTCGTCAAAAACAAATTTTAATAAAGAGGACGAGAGAGGGCAAGGAAGGGAGGAAAAGGTAAAGTAAGAAGAGAGAGAAAGAGGAAGAAAGAGAGATCACATCCTCACATTTGGATAGGAAAGGAGAAGGAATGATTAAGGAAATCTTCATGAAGTAATGGCATTTGAGATGTCTTTGAAGGATGCTTAAGATTTTGCAAAGTGGAGTTAGGAATGAAGGGTATTTTAGAAAGAGGACTTAATATTAGACCTCAGATGGGTCAGTTGAAAAGAGTGTCCTCCAGTGTAGCTGAAGTGCATGGTGTTTGAAACCGAGAAAGAAGATATAAAAAGACATGTTTGCAGAAAGCCTTAAATGCCAGCGTGGTAAGCCTGTGCCTAATTCAACAGATTTTTGAATAAGGTAGTGAGAAATTTAGTCTGTGTCTTACATCCTAGATTAAGATGGCAGCATTGCACAGGGTAGAGTGGGAAAGGAAGAATGTGAAGGTGAAACTTATCAAGTAGTCCCTTACAATTGCATTAAAAATAATGAGAAATTAATTAATAACACTTAAAGATGGCAGTAAACATGTAAAGGATTCAAAAGATATTGCAGATCCAGAACCTAAACTAGGCAACAGATAGGAGATATTGGAGCAAGTTATGTAGTAAAATATTAGCTATGAAATTCCAAGACTCCATGATTGGAAAAATCTTAAATGTCATCCACAAAACTAAAGAAATACAAAGGAAGATCCAGTTCGTGTTGATGATAAGTTCAATGAGTAGTGAATTTGCAGTACCAATCTCTAATGACAATGCTCAATATGCAGCTGATAAATGTAGATCTTGAGTTTATGAGAACATTTCAGAATGGAGATATTGATTTGGATATCTAGTGTAGTTGAAATTGTAACTACAACACATTAAAAAGAAAATAGGGAAGATAGTATTGGAACTTTTCTAGCATCTTACCACTTGGGAGATACACAAAGAAAGGAACTGTATAAAAATGTAAACTTTGTCTCAGTTTGAAATTCCATGATAATGAGTATATTGTAGTATAGAGATCAAATAGAAAAAAAAAGTAAAGAAGGGTAAACAAGATTATTAAAAGAGCAGAAAATGCAATACCAAAGAGAATATGGAAAGATGGTTTTAAGTAAGAGTCAAACCTCCTTGAACATGGACCTTGAATTCCAACAAGATTCTCATTTCAGTAGTTAAACACAAAAGCAAAAATCTTGACAGCATGCTAATTTGACATTGCTACATTCTTTTGTTTTATTTTATGAAGCAAAGTGTTTTTTATTGTCGATGAAACATAGGCTATGCTTCACATATTAAGCGCACTTCCAATTAGTATGAAGAACAAAGCAATATGTAACCACATGAAAGATCTTCAATGATGAATGAAGAAAATTCTAGTTCTTTAAAAGTAAAAGAGCATCTGACTTAACTATTGGATCAACCTAATTAATTACCATAAATTAGAATTTTTAAATAATGTCATATACTCTTCAAGACATGACAGGTGAGTATGCTATCAAAGCACTTCCTAAATGAAAATCTAAAGTCCACATACAGTGATATAAATGCATAACATTCACACTAGTATTCCCCTCATTATGAGCAATCCAAAGTTTTCTAGGATAGTGTATTGCCCTTTGTTACTATGGATTACTTTTGGTTCTTCAAGGTCCAAAAATGAGAAAAAGTAAGCCACAACAACTCAAACGGGTGTCATTTATTCTTTCTTTCCACAGCAATGCTGCTTTCAATTATCCAGTCGAAAACCTGTTGAATGCAGTTAATTAGGTCTTGTATTTCTAAGCTAGGCATGCATATTACCCATCTTTCAGAAGACAAACATCTAAGCTATAATTATCATAAAAAGCTTATCTATGAGAATTATGCTATCCAAAGTCTCCCAAGTTAATATAATGCAACATTGTATAAAAATAGGAAAGTGTTGAGTGATATTATTACATGAGAATGCTTTAAAAAGAAATGCCAGATGTAGGTGATGAGGAGGAAGGCAGCAAATCACACTGCCATGTGTGTACCTATGCAACAATCTTGCATGTTCTTCACATGTACCCCAAAACCTAAAATGCAATAAAAAAAGAAAAATAAATAAATAAAAATAAAAAAATTTGTTTTAAAATGAGCATACCAAGTAATTCAGTGACTGTTTTTAGGATGTAATAGGAAAAGCACTGCAATACCTTGGAACATTTGGCGAATTGAGCAACGTAGAGCACGTTGTGGCTATGATCGATGAAGAAATGTGTATCAACTGTGGTAAATGCTACATGACCTGTAATGATTCTGGCTACCAGGTAAGAATTCAGCTGGAATTAGAATGCTATGAGACATGTTTCTCCTGGTTTCTGTGGCAGAAAGCATCTTCTGTTGCTAAGTGTGAGATTTAAACTGGTGGTGCCAAATATTGCTCTTCTGCAACAGTACATCTTTCTCTCCTGTCACCCTTGTAGTATAGTCTCTTTTTTTTAAAGGGAAGTTGTAACTTTTACTAACTATGCCAGCATTCAATGCACAGAATTATTTTTGTATAATTTCATTACCCACAACATTGGAGGGAGAAATCCAATTGAAAAGAGAAATGCACACAAAATTGTGAATACTAGGAAAGCATTATGCTTTACTACAGAGGAAAGAGAAAAGAACTACCATTTATTGCCATTACACTGAAAGGATGATTCCTTCTGCCAAAAGGGAGTTCTTTTCCATTCAGCATTGATTAGGCTTTTACTACAGTCAGAAAGAAGCACTTTCCCACCAACTAGTTGTATAGGTTGGTCCTAGGAATTCCTCTGAAGCTGGAAAAGCCAAAGAGATGTATTTTCCCTTAGGAAGTGAGCCATAGCTACTTTTCAGCTCCTCAGTCCTCAGCAGAGAGTCTACCACAGAAGGGGGGTGGGGGAAAAAGAAAAATTGGGCATTTGACTCTTTCCAGTGGTCAATTCTCTTGAAAACACGTTCTGTGAATTTCTCCTGGACTTTCAATTTGCTTCTTCATTTACTTCCTGTATATTTATAACCTGCTATTTTTTAAAGAGTTTAGCACAGCTATGACTTTCAACTAGTTGAATTTTAGAAATGAATGAAAAAATGACCATAACAATAGTTTTACACCTAAGTTTCTTCTCAAAAGCCTGATTTATTGTGAAAGTAAGAGAATTCCTTATGATACAGAGTTTGAAGAAAGCAAATTTTAAAGTTTTGGAAAACTACTAAACTATTAAAAATTTATAAAAATTATGCCGTATTATTTTTATTATATTTTTCAAGCTGTAATAAAATATGATTAAGTAAAAAAAGATCTTTTTAAAAAATAATCAATGGAATGTTCTAAATTCATAATAAAATGTCCCCATTTTTACAAAGAGACGTTTCTGTACCTTACTCAACCTGGGGGCAGATCCCATACTGCTCATGGTGGGATTTTACGTATTCTTATGACAGACATATTTTAATTTTAAAAACTATTAATTTTTCTTCCTAATTTTACAGTTCTACACCAAATTTTTACTCAATTTGTCACTGTTTTCTAGCTAAAAGGTGTCTTAACAGTTATTTTTAAATACTAATCATATCACATTTCTTTTTCATGTCATCTTTCTAATTAACCAATCAGAGATAAATCAAGAAATCCTATAACTATCATAGCATCAGCTCTCTAATTTCTTAAATCTTAGAACTTACGGCTCCCATCGTGGAATTCTAGACTTGGCACAACTTCAGTAAAAATATTCTTAGTAATGAGAAAGAAAATCACAATTACACATTTTAAAAGACCTAGAAAGTCCTTTGATTCTTCTGTCTCAGAAGATGAAAATAGAAAATCAAAATTTTTAAGTGAATGAATGTAGTTTTATATGTTTGCAGATTTTCAAAGTATATTTCTAAGCATTAGTATTAATTTGTATCAGTTACTTCATTGAGTTTCCATTTATATAAAAGGGTACATAAGGAATAGAAATCATTTTTACTCATCCAAACAGCAACTTGAAGTGTTGTTTTACAGAACATGGCACCAATTTGTGTGGACAGATATTCTCATGACTTGCTATAGCTATAGATCTTGTTGAAATATATGTTTATTTCCTTAAAGACCAGACTTTTAAAAAAATTAAGGGCCAGGCCCGGTGGCTCACACCTGTAATCTCAGCACTGTGGGAGGCTGAGCTGGGCGGATCACGAGGTCAAGAGATTGAGACCATCCTGGCCAACATGGTGAAACCCTGTCTCTACTAAAAATACAAAAATTAGCCAGGTGTGGTGGCATCTGCCTGTGGTCCCCGCTACTCGGGAGGCTGAGGCGGAAGAATCGCTTGAACCCAGGAGACGGAGGTTGCAGTGAGCCGAGATTGCACCACTGCACTCCAGCCTGGCGACAGAGCAAGACTCCATCTCAAAAAAAAAAAAAAGAAAATTAAGAATCCGTCATTATTTACTCTCTGAAAATATTATTTTCATTTATATGTGCATAAAAGAGGAAAAAATATGGTTGCATGTAGCTTCATTTGGGGGAGGGGATTTTTTAAACAGCAAATATACATATGTATATACATGTATATATATATATATATATTTGGATTATAACATTAGTATGAGACAGGAAAAAAATCGGAATCATGAATTACCTGAAAATGTAAGATTTGCAGGCCTGTCTTCAAGGGATACCTTGGGGGTGGAGAGACACTTAATGTCCCTTATAATTTCCTCAGCTCTGACTTAGTCACTTCAAATTAGTATACAGTCTGAGTAAAACTACTGTATTTATTTTGCAAGTGAGACTGCCAAGCAAGTTTCCTAAACCCCTCTGACACCATAATCTACCCCTACATAGCTGCCCTGAAATCCCTCCTAGATAGAAATCCTGTAACTTCCGCTAGGTCTTCCATGTCATTTCACTATTGAAATGTTTCTCTTTAATGGGCAAATAATCATCATATCTTCAATCTTCAAAAAATCTCAATTCTAAATTCACACTAGGTATTTTTAATTGCTTATTCTACATTGTTTCGTGGAAAGAAAGAGGGAGGAAGAGAGGAAGGAGAGAGGCAGGCAGACAGGCAGGCAAGAAGAAAGGAAGGGGGAAGGGAAAGAGGGAGGGAGGGAGGAAGGAAACAGAAGAAGCCAGGGGAAGGAAAATTGTAAAATCTGTCAAAACCCTAAGCAGTTTCAGAGAAGGAGGGAGGGAAGGGAAGGGGAGGAAAGGAGAGGGGAAGGGAGGGGAGGGGAAGAGAGGGGAAGGAAAGGGAGAGGAGGAGAGGAGAGGGGAGGGGGAAATAGAGGAAGACAGAGGGTTGGAAAATTGTAAAATTTCTGAAAAATCCTAAGCAGTTTCAGAGCTGGAGGCCTGGCTGTGGTTCTCTTGGCTCAGTAGTGACCAGGACTGGACACCAGTTATCCTGGCTCTGCATTCAGTGCTTTTTGCCCTTCATGGTGGACAATGACTAGAGTCAGCTTGGAAATCTTCAAAACTCAAAGCTGGCTGTTAAGCTAATTTTTTTTTTCTACTGCTTTCTTCTAAAAACTACATGCATTATTTGAAATCCAAACAAATGTATTCATTTCCTGAGAATCTGACAGTAACACCTTTCTACTGTCAAGAACTAGGAGTGTGAGGAGGAAAAGGAGAATCTGTGAAAGTCCCCCCAAATCCACAGGTAGAAGACGCCCCAACCTGGTGGAACTGGAAAGACCCCAGCTCTGTCAGAACAAAGAAAACTGAGAGTTACTATGTTATGACATATTTTACTCACACAATGAAGAAAAATACCCCTAAGGAATTTTAAACATTGTGTTTTTAATTTAAAAGGATTTCTTTTCTCTCTCTTTTTTTCCTCCTCTGTCAGCTCAACTGTTGCTATAGTTGCACCACAGAGCTGGACGTAGTTGTCTCAAAGCGCAGCTCCACTGCAGTGGAGAAAAATGTTCATGCTAAAATGGGGACATTCTTGACCTTAGTGGTCAGTGACATCAGTACCCTCTATTTCTGTTTGCAGGCTATACAGTTTGATCCAGAAACCCACCTGCCCACCGTTGCTGACAGTTGTACAGGCTGTACTCTGTGTCTCAGTGTCTGCCCTATTGTCGACTGCATCAAAATGGTTTCCAGGACAACACCTTATGAACCAAAGAGAGGCTTACCTTTATCTGTGAATCCGGTGTGTTAAGGCGATTTGTGAATACAGTTGCTGTGAACTTTCATGTCACCTGCATATGCTGATCTTTTAAAATCATGATCCTTATGTTCAGCTCTTTCCAAATTAAAACAAATATGTATTTTCTAAATAAAAGTATGTAATTTCAAAATACATTTGTAAATGTAAAAAATGTCTCATGTCAATGACCATTCAATTAATGGTCATAAAATAGAATAATTCTTTTCTGAGGATAGTTAAATCCTGTGTGGCAGTTAATTGGATGTTCACCACCAGTTGTCTTACGTGAAAAATTAACTTTTTTGTGGCAATTAGTGTGACAGTTTTCAAATTGCCCTATGCTGTTCTCCATACTTGATTTCTAATTGTAAGTGAAATTAAGCACTTTGAAACAAAGTACATTTAACGTACAAGAAAATGTATCCAAGGAAATATTTTATCATTAAAAATTACCTTTAATTTTAATGCTGTTTCTAAGAAAATGTAATTAGCTCCATAAAGCACAAATGAAGAAAGTCAAAAAATTATTTGCTACAACAGGAAAAGAAAGCCTAACACTGGGTTTGTAGAACCCTATTAAGTAAAACCCCCTTTGCTGAAATTGCTTCTTTTTGGTGTTGGATACTGATAGTGAGAGTATTTGCTAACTAAATGCCGTTCACTACCCACGCCTGAAATGGGTATCCAAACTCATCCTCTTTTAACGGCATTCCTCTTTAAACTATGTTTGTTCCTAACAAAATAAGATGATAGGACAGAGCCTGGTCAAAGCCACTCTTTTGCTGTGCACATACCTGCTCTGACAGGTTTTAATAGTCACCTTCATGATTATAGAAACTAACGTTTGAACAAAGCCCAAAGTATACGATGCTGAGTCATGTGCTTCATTATTCAAGAATGAAAAATATAGTATTTGTACTATATATTAAATGTGCCAAATCAGTTTGACTACTTTCTATTTTAGTGTTTATGTTTAATTTCAAAAGTAATGGAATTTAAAAAGAAATATATTTTCTGTTATCATAAGATAATATTTTTGTATTTCTCTATTTTCATAATCAGTAGTTTCATATAAATTCATTTATCTCCTCTTTATGACATACTTCAATATAAATCTATAAGTAGTAAATCAGAGGGTAACAATCTATAGCTTATTTCTATGGCAAATTCTAGAGCTAGAAAAATAAAATGTTTGATTATGCACTTTTAGAAATGCGTATTTACCACAAAACCTGTATGATTGAATAATATCAAATAAAATATCATATGCATTTTAAACATGGTCTTTTGCTGCCTCTTTTGCAAATGCAATTTCATATAAACCATTTAGATTTTGAAATAGAGCAGTTTTTGGTTAGTCCTATGAGAATTCCATCCAAATATAAAACCCATGATAGTTTAAGTAAAATGAGGGTGATGACCATGTAGTTACTCAAATGTTTCACTTCCTGTCTTTCTTACCCAGCTTTACCTACTGAATTAGATTCTACTCTACCAAAAGACATCTTTTACTGGGAACAGGCCAAGATTCTTGCCAATGGCCCATGGGCAGGGACAAATGGAAAGTGGCAGCCTGCCTGCCTGGAAGTGCCAGTCTCACTATATGAAGTACACATGTCACTTAATATTACTCCTTAGATGTGGTATTAACGAGTCATATAAACTGACTCTCTTTGCATTCTTGTCATGCAAAGAGAGTGGGGAATTCTCATCATGGTGGGGAATTTTAACTTTTGGAGTTGGTAACACTTAGAAAACAGTTCCAGTAATCTAGAACAGAAATTTACCAGGGCTACATGGATGCCATCATAATATCTTATCCCCTACCTCAATCTGATGAGAGTTCTTCACTCTGGGAGTTTAGTAGCCTTCTGGGAATATTATGAAAGCTACCCCATGTATGTACACACCTGAGTCCTCTTCAAGATACTGAATGCCAAATGCCATGCAGAAATTTCCTTAATAGAGATTAAAGAAAAAATCATGACCTTTGCATTGTTTTCTGAGAAAGAGAAGGCAAAATGCTTTAGCTGTTTTCTTTAACTACTTCAGAGAACTACAAGTGACCAGGGTTAGGCCATGACAATTCATGATTTTCCACTAGTTTCTTCCTTACACACATTTCTTTCTGTTGTATTCACTTTCTACTTCATACTAAGAAGTGTTTCTTATCCATGTACTTTGTAGAAAACATAGCTCAATTTTACATCTGTTGTTTACGGAAAGACTCAGGAAGAATGAAAATCACATTATTCCCACCCAGCAAGACACCAAGAGCCATTGAATCTTCCACACACATTCTCATGGCACCTTACCTCCAGACATGAGTGGGGACATAGGACCAGACCAGAGAGTGTGGTTAGTGAGCACTTCCTAATGAATATCTGAGAAGCTGTACTGAATGTTCTACGTATATGATAGTTAATTGTATGTGTCAGCTTGGCTGGGCCACAGTACCCAAACACTTGGTCAAGCATTATTCTCCATCTTTCTGTGAGGGTGTGTGTTTTGGGTTAGATTTACATTTCAATTAGTGGACTCTGAGTAAAACAAACTGCCCTCCATAATGTGGGTGGGCCTCATCCAATCAGTAGAAGGCCTGGCTAGAACAAAGGCTGACCTCCCTCGAGCAGGAGGGAATTCTCCAGCAAATTGCCTTCAGCCTTTATCTACAACATTGGCTCTTTCTGGCTGTATATCGGACAACCTTTGGACTTGAACCGTAGCTCTTTCCTGCGAGGCCAGCTTGCAGGCCTCCCCTATCAAAGTTGGGACTCATCAAGTTTCCACAATTGTGTATGTTCATTCGTTTATTATTCTTAAAATAATAAATGAATTTTTTAAACTAACTAAAACGTATTGGTTATGTTTCTCTGACAGTCATGACTAATACAACATATATTATTACATTGAATGTTATAAGGATCACAGGTAGGTACTATTTTTTTTTAATTTAAAAATGAAGACATAGGTGCTTAAAGAGTCTAACTAACTTATTCCAGGTCATATAACCGATTCGGTGTGTCTGTAGGTGCCCTTGGTTATGTCTCATATGCTACATGCCTTCATCCTTTTGTTCAACCAGCCATTTATTTATTGAACAAATATTTAGGAAGCAACTATTATACAATGAACCAAGCACTGGACTAAGGGCTGAGGGTATGAACTTGAGTGATGAATGCTCCTTGTCTTAGTCTGTTAGGGCTGCTATAAGAAATTACCATAAATTGTGCAGCTTATAAACAGAAAAAAAAATTTTTTTTCACATTTCCAGGGGCTGGGAATCCCAAGATCAAGGTACCAGTAGATGCGAGGTCTGGCGAGGGCCTGCTTTATGGTACATAGATGGCACCTTACGGCTGTGTCCTCACAAGGTAGAGGGAGGTGAACAGGCTCCCTTGGGCCTATTTATGAGGGCACTATCTCATTAAGGAGGGTTCCGCCCTCATGATGTAAATACCTCTCAAAAGCTCCACCTCTTAATACTATCACCTTAGAGATTCGAATTTCAACATATGAATTTTGGGGAGACACAGACATTCAGACCATGGTACTCCCTAACTTCAAGGTTCTTACAATATACAGGGGAAACAGTATGTAACATATGGTAACTGCTAGGAAGGCAATCTTGAGAGCATGGACATCGAAGGCATACTCCTGACAAGGTGACAATTAATCCAAGTTGTGGGCTCATAAAGGACTTTCCTAAATAGGTAATAAGAGAAGGACACCTCAAGCAGTGAAAACGAGAGAGAACACAGAGGTGTGAAAAGTCTGGAATGTTCAGAATACCACAAAAGCTTGACATTAGCCAGGATGAAAGGAACATGTGGTTGGAAGTAAGGCAGAGACAGAGAGACAGGTTTGGATCACACTAGAATCCCTCAAGGAATCAGCATCTTTAAAAGTGCCAAGCAACTCCTAGTTGATAGTGATTCAACTATAAACAAGACAAACATGGTTTCTGCCTTACTGGGCTTGCATCTTAGTGGATGATACACAAATCAAGCAAATAAATAAACTGCAAACTATGATAAGTGCTCTGGCAGCAACAACGAGGCCTGAGATGGAGCTGAATAAGGCACTTATTCCTCGCAGCGTGGGCGGGTAGGTCCTGTTGGATGGGGAGGAACGAATCACATGAAGAAAGAGTGTGCTCCAGAGGTGAAACAGCGACTGAAACGGTCAAGGGATTGGAGAGCCTGAGTTACTTAAATAACTATAAAGGTAAATTGAGGTAGGATAGTAAAAGACAATAGCTAAAATCTATATGAACCATGACCCAGGAGCAATCTGCAAGGTGTTCTTTGAGATGTCTTCCCCATCTCCCACTCTGACTGTTGTCACCTTTTCTGTATAGTGAATGCCAGCATACCTGTAAGTTGGACTTCTGAGTACCTGAGCACTTGCTGTATTTAAATATTTGTAACTTAATTCCAATATCAAAATAGTTATTTCCCTACTTTTTCTGTTCCATATCCACATCCAGTCACTTACCATGTCTAACAATTTTGCCTCTAAATCATCTCTCAAGGCTTCCTCCAGTTTTCCATTGTACAAACTGCCATGATTCATTCTTTCATTATGTCTTATCCAGCCCTTGTAAGAATATGTCAGTCTCACTCATGCAAGCACTATCTTAGATTGCTTGCTGACGTAAATAACCCGTCATATTTCTCCATTGTTATAAAACCCGCAAGATGTCTCCATGTTTTAACAAATTAAAGTGGAATTTAAGACACACCTAGGAAGGCCTCCCACTACTATTCCAACTGTATGTGGCCTTCTTTACCCCCAAAGTTTGAGGAATCCATATCTGCCACTTCTGAACTTGGATGCATTAACTAGACTGCAAAGCCTCAATTTCCTCATCTATAAAATGGAAAAGATAATAGCCATACACTTAATAAGTTAAATATAAGTACTGTTATTCATGAGCATAGGAATTTCAAATACAGTTTTAAAAGATATAAGGTTACTAAAATCTACATTTGCTATACTCAAAGTCAGATGATCTTCGTAGTAACTGATGGTATGACTTCCTAGACTAACATTTGTCATGGCAATCTGGAAAAAACAGATATTCCATTATGCAATGGAAAGACCAATATTTTTATGTAATAGTAAGTTAACCAATTCTGTCAAAAATAAAAGATCCTAGTAATAAAGCATAACATATGAATGAAAATGTGAATGTAATTAAAATGAACATATTTGTTTACATATTAGTATACGAATATAAAATTATAAAAATATGAAATGACCTCATTTTACCTCCTTAATTCTGGCTATTTCTAAGTTATTTATTTATTTATTTATTTATTCATTTATTTATTTAAGATGGAGTCTTGCTTTGTCACCGAGGCTGGAGTGCAGTGGTGCAATCTCGTCTCACTGCAACCTCTGCCTCCCGGGTTCAAGCAATTCTTCTGCCCCAGCCTCCCAAGAAGCTGGGACTACAGGCACCTGCCACCATGCCTGGCTAGGCTATTTCTATATTTTTTAAAAAGGGAATTAAAAGACAAAGCATATAAACGACTTACATAAATTGACATGTCTAATTGGAACTGTATTTGGAAATGAAGCTGAGTTGATTTGATTTTCAGGCAATGCCCTCTGTCAGATAATCTTACTGAGTATTAGATATTTTGCTATAATATGGATATTTGGGGATGCATTTTCCACTTTTGCATGGTCTTAGGTTACCATGGGCTGGCAAAATCTTGTAATAATATTTTCTGAAAGGTACTGCCCTTAGGAACTAGTATGTTACCTGGCAGAATCTGGTCTACTTCTAGCCTACAAAGTTAATCCAATTAACAGGAAAGCCATTATTATCTACCCAGAGCTGTAACATTTTCCTCTTACTCACCTACGCACACAATTCGGCAAACTGCCTGCCGGGTGAAAATTTGGACCAGACCCTTAATGGTTCTCGGAAGTTCCTGTAGTGTATAGCTCTCCTTTTTATTAATTAATATGGTAGCATTAATTAATATGGTACATGTTTTATTAATATGGATTTTCTGCTTAAATGTTTTAAATTACGGATGACATCTTTAAATTGGATAGTGCTGTTTGCATTGGAAACAAGCATGGCTGACTATCTTGTTGAGTATGTTAACCTTTCATTACCTGATCCCAAACATTTAGAAACTTTGGGTATTTCATTTACTATTCTTCTAGTATGCACTATAGACTTCTACATTATAAAATAATCCAAGTCATTTTGTCACTGGCAAATAGTCTATAGTACTGAGTCATATTGATTTATGAATCTGTGCAGTTATTTGTTTACAGAATTTATATCGTGCTTTTTCATATGCTGTATTCTGCAAGCCCCAGGAGCCTTCTGTCTGCTTCTGTCTTTCTGTGGCCCGGCCTTCTTTATTCCACTTCCATTGATGCATTCAAGTTTATATGCTGCTGGCAGTTTCCAAAGATTTGCATTAATCAACATATGGGTCAAGACCTCCTCTCTCACTAGTAATTTTCCTTTATGTGTTTCTACTGAAAATGAGATCTACCTACCTATTAATAGTTTTGGCTTATTTATCTTCCCTGCCTTCTATGGTATCCATCTCCATGAAACCTAGGTATTTGGTCAATAATAAAGAACCGAATATATTAATATAGATGCATATACACATCCATGAGTGTGCATACATACATGTATGTTAAAATTTAAGATTAATGAAAAGGTTAAATCTGCATATTTTTTATTGGAAGCATAAGAACCTGAGTGGAAGATAAGAACCTTTCAATTTGATTTATGTCTTCAGGCAAGAAACTCAAAGATGCTTATTTCTTCAATTTTAAAAGAGCAGCTTTTGAGTAAACTAGGTAGGAAAGGGTTAGGGATTTGGGATAGGACTGTAGAAAACAAATTACGAATATTTTTACACTCCATTTCTATTTTGCAACATTTTGGAGACCACGTCTTGCTATTATTTCTTATAGGCTAGGATGTTTCAATGAGACTTCAACCAGCATATGTGGTTAGGGTGGGAGGGAACAGTAACACCTCATTTTCTCTTTTGAAACTATGAGCGTGAGTAATTTTTATCATACTCCAAAGTCTTGCCAACGATTGTGGTCAATAACATTGCTTTCCATCACAATATAAATATGAGCTAACCCTTAAAACCTTTGAAAATTTCTTTAAAATATCTTGTCTTCATGTTGAACATGGAAGGAAATATAGAAATCCAAGGATCTAGCAAACCAAGAACACCATAGATAAAAACATATATATTAAAGATAAAGGGAAAATATTAGACATTTCCAAATTTTTCTTTCATCCTGACTTCTCTGAAATCCAAACCAATATGTATATATTTGAATAGAAATGTATATTTTATTCGAATACAATATACATCTGAATACAAACCCTAAACTCAATAATGTCTAAAGTTTATCTCTTCCTAAGTTCACGTCGTCTCTGCCTTCTACATATATAACAGCTTTAAGCCTTCTCCCATTTGCTTAGGATTGATCATTAAATTTGCAATGAATTCTTTCTTCTCTTTCCCCCCTACCTCTTCCTTTTCTTTCCTGCCCCATATCAGTCAGGATGTTTGATTTCAAGTGACAGAAAACCAACTCAAACTGGTTTAGGAAAAGAAAAAAGAATTTTATTGCCTCACATAACTTAAAAGCCCAGGAATAGAGTTCACTGAAGTTTTTACTGAATTCAGAATTTCAAACAGTGGCATCATCAGAACTGATTCCCTTCATCTCTCTGTTCTTCTTTATGTGGCTTTATTTTCAAGCCACATGTAACCCCTGGAGCTGAAAGTTCATATTATCTTTATTGTTCTGCATGGTAGGCAGAATAATGCTCCCCACCCCACCGCCCCCAAAGTTGCCTGTATCCTAATCCCTGGAAACTGTGAATATATTAAATAACTTGGCAAGGGGGAATTCATATGATGAACTCCTAACCAACAAGGTGAAGGTATTAGGAAGTGAGGCCTTTCAAGAGATGCTTAGATCATGAGAGCAGAGTCTTCGTGAATGGGATTAGTGCCCTTATAAAAGAGGCCCTAGGGAGCTTACTCATCCTTTCCACTGTGTGAGAACACAGCAAGAAGGTCCCATCTGTGAACCAGGAAATAGGCCCTCACCAGACCTAGAATCTGCAGACATCTTGACCTGGGACTTCTCAGCCTTCAGAACTGTGAGAAATACCTCTTTGCTGATTTTAAGCCATCCAGTCTATGCTGTTTTGCTATAGCAGCCTGAATGGACCAAAACACCTTCTTTAAAGAGCATGTTCATGATCATAAAGACCCACATGAAACTTGTTAGAGTTAAAATTTTAAGATGACTTATTTGGTGCAGCAACAGTAAAAAACAAACAAACCATATTTTGTGTGTGACTATCAGGTCAACTATTTTTACACTGATGTTTACAAATTAACACTCTTCATCACCATGCGTTAAATAGCAGAGGTAGTTCTACATTCAACAAAGAGCAATTATTAAGGACTTTCAGGTGGCAAGGCTGCCCAAGTTATCATGAAATTATTGGGCTATATGTATAAACATTTACCTTTTGGATCAATTTTATCAGCTGAAAAACTGTAGAGTCTTTTGGTTGCCCAGAAAAAAACTCACTAAGATTATCTCATATCACAGGGTACGGTGCAGGGTATGGCAGCACAAAGTCTAATTAGGATGCTGTTACATCTGCTCAAGCAAGAAATTTTGAGTGCCTGGACTAATAAGGCAGCAGTAATAGGGTTAGGGAGGAGGGAAGGGATTGAAGAAACATTTAGCAATAGGGTTTAGACTAACAATATATATTTATTAAGAGCCTCCTGGATACCAGCCACTGCATAAAGGGAAAATAATAGCAATGTGGTGTTATACACTTCTAATAAAATGTTGAACATACTACTATGCGAGTATAGATAAAGCCATCCTTAAATTCATCTGGGAAGACAAAGGATGCTTCACAGAGGTTATACACCATGGGAACTGAATCTTCTGGAGTTGGTTCAGAATGCAGATTCTAGAATCAAATTCCCTGTGTTTGAATCTGGCTCTGCCTCTTAGCTGCATCTTCGTGTGGAAGGTACTTAATAATCTAAACTTCACTTTTCTTGATGTAAACAGATGTAGAACAAAAATTATTTATAATAATTTTATAAAGCAGTCACCACCTCAGGTACTATTCCAAATTCTCAGCAGTCAATAATTCATTTAGTCATCACAACCATCTTACGAAGTAGATACCATTATTAGATGAGGGAACTGAGATGTCGATATATTAAACAGATTTCACTTACCACACTGCTGGTAAATGGCAGAGCTAAGATCTGAACCCATGTAGTCCAGCTCCCGAATCCATGCTGTTGACCAATATGCACTTTCCCCCTGCATGTAGAACTTGCTTGAATCATATTAGCTTAATTTTATACTCATAAAATTAAATAATAAATATTGGCTCTTCAGATTGGTGTCACTGTGTGGTGGGATCTGCTAGTCAGACACTACTAAGAGTATAAAGGAGGGAAAAGGCAGCTCTCCTGAAGCAGAAGGCCAAGACCTACATTTCCAGCTTCTCTGGTTGTAGGCAATGGGATCGCCTATGCTCATGTCAGGGCTTCATAGCATGAAATCTTTGAAATAAACAGATAGGAGAGCATGGGCTTAATCATTATTAGTGTATTAATACAATAATCATTTTCCAAGGTCCAGCAATGGGCCAGGCCTTGGGCCAGGCTTTGTGGGGAATACAAAACTAGAATAATGTCTTCAAAATAAGATTAGTGGCTGAGAGCTGAGGTTCTGGAGACAGGCTTTCCAGGTTGAATACTAACTCTGCCGATTAGCCACGTGAGACTTTGAGCAAGTCACTTTACCTCTCTGTGCCTCACTTCTCTTGTCAATAAATTGAAGAAGAATATGCAGATCTCACAGGGTTGTGTGCAAAGAGAGGCAAGACCTGTAGGACCAGGACAGGAGCTCTGTAAATGTGCCCGTTGCTCATTCCCAGCTCTCCACACCATCCCACACTTGTGACCTCAACTTCTGTCCTTGCCACTTTTCATCAGTACTAAAGCAATTGCCGAACAAAGTGCTTTTCAAACTTCTTTTTTCTCTTTTTGTAGCATATAATAGTAAAAAAATAAATCATATCAAAATCAAATACACAAAATACCTCCATGTCTTAGCATGTGCGATTTCCTCATTCTCTATTGCTCTTAATCATGCCACACTTGGAGAAAACTTTTTTTTCTTCCAATACTATCTCAAGCAGCTGGGACCTCCTCTCTGAGGATATTCACAACTGCAAGAATTAATCATCCCTCCCGGTAATATCTCTACTCCTTGTGCCTGTGCTTACTAGTGCATCGGGTTACAAGCAGTTGTCATATTCATCTTTGCATTCCCAGAGCCAGGTGCAGGGCCTGGCATGTAGCAGCCTAGGTACACAGTAAATTGTCTTTTATGACAGCTTTATTGAGATGCAGTTCAGGTAACAGCCATTTAAAGTGTACAGTTCAATAGGTTTTAGTGCATTTACAGTTTTGCAGCCGTCACCAGAATGCATTTTTATGACATCAAAAAAAGAAACTCACTCAATTAGTAGTCACTCCCCATTCCTCTCTGCCCAACCCTGGGGAAACACTAATCTGCTTCTGATCTCTCTGGATTTGCCTTTTCTGGACATTTCATAAATAGAATCATGCAATATAGTGTGGATATTACCACTGTACTTTGTGACTGGCTTCTTTGGCTTAGCATACTATTTTCAAGGTTCATTCATATATTAACATGTATCCACACTTCATTTCTTTTTACAGCTACATAACATTCCATTTGATGGACATGACATATTTTATTGACCCATTCATCGGTTCATGGACATTTGGGTGGCTACTTTTTGGCTATTATTAATAAAGCTGCTATGAACATTCATGTACAAATTTTGTTAAGGACATATGTTTTCATTTCTTTTGAACATTTGCCTAAAAGTGAAATTGCTGGGTCATGTGGTAACTCTTTTTAACCTTTTATGGAAGTGCCAGACTGTCTTCTAAGGCAGCTACACCAGGTTACACTTCCACCAACAGGGAATGAATGTTCTAATTTGTCCACATCCCTGCCAACACTTGTTATTATCTGTCCTTTGGATCATAGCTATCCTAATGACATGAGATTGATCTCATTGTAGCTTTGTTTTGCATTTTACTGACAGCTTATGATGCTAAACATCTTTTCATGTGTTCATTGGCTTTTTCTGTTCCTTCTTTGGACAAATATCTACTCTAACTGTCTGCTTATTTTAATTGGATTGTTTGTCTTATTATTGAGTTGTAAGAGTTCTTTGTATATTCTATACACAAGTCCTTTATTAACCATATGATTTGCAAAAATGTTTCACATTCTGTGGGTTGTCTTTTCACTTTCTTGGTAGTGTCCCTTGAAGCACAAAGGTTTTGATGATGCCCTCTTTATCTATTTTATAAAATTGTGTTACTTTTACTTTTGGTATAATTTATCTAAATAACTGTTAGCTAATGAGAGGTCACAAAATTTACACCAAGGCTTTTTTCTGTTTATATTTTTACCTTTACATTTAGGTTTCTGATCCATTTGAGTTAATTTTTAGATGCTGAGTAGGAGTCCAACTTCACTCATTTTGCATATAGACTTTCAGATGTACCAGCCCATTTGATGAAAAGACCAATCTTTCCCTCATAAGAAAATTATGAATTAAACTGCATGTTACCCCGTTTCTGCCTTCAGGGAGTGCATAGTACTCTGAGGGAGACTGGAGATACATGAGAAAGTGGCAATGCAACGAACAGTGTGTGAGCCCAAAAAAATGCAAGAGCTGGCTAGGAATGTCTTCTTCAGGTTTCCAAACTGAGCCCTGATATTGAACATAGAGTTACTACAATGATTCTCTCTTCCTATGACATGTAATTAAAATGACACCTGCATAATGCCTCTAGTATCTCCACTCATATGCAATTCTCAACAATTAATAGACAGCAAGAACAAAAACACAGAGGAAGATGAAGATTCTTCCATTTAAAAAGAAGAAAATCTTCAGTATTATTGAAAATGAAAATAGGAAACTGAGGTAGGTCTCTCTTGAAACACAAGTCGCATTATCTTTTATGATATCATCTTGGCCATAGTTAAATTGTTTCTTAGCTTAAAATAAAAAGCCACCACATTGCCCTTTTTTACTCTTCTATCTTGTTTTCCATTCTGAATCTGGGTACCTGGCTTTTCTGCAGATTTTGCTGAAATCACCATACTCAACTAGCAAGAAGGGCCTGCACTACCTACCCTCAGATGCCTGGCAGAAGGTGCCCCAAAGGCTGTAAGGAAGGATTAAGAATGAGCAGAGCTTTTCAATCACAGCATCTTATTTCAGCATCTGAGCTGAACTTTGAGTTTGGTATGTCTAAGATGATAAAGAAAATACTGACATGTAATGACATTATTCATCAAAATTTTGCCATTTATCTATAAATTACAATGTATTAACAAGATACCCCAGAATCATTTTCTTTCTTTTAATCTGACAATACGTATACGTACATGCACAAAATCATATATGCCATATTCTCTAATTATGTTTTTCCAGCAATGAAAACAATCAACATAATAATTCTTATTCATTGAATAATATGGAGGTTTATAAGTTCTCTAAAATTTTTTTCGTAAAGGTCTGAAATCTTTTTTTGTTGAATAAAGGAAAGTACTGGGGTTATCATTTGCTTTAATGTGGAGCACCACTTTGCTGATGACCTGTGGAAGGCGTTTTCCCTGCCAGCATCTGGCTACCTGGCAGACTCCATAGGCAGCTGGGAAAGAAACTTCAGAGCTGCTTCTGGGTCTTCCACATAATTAGCCTGTTTATAGGCCATCTGGGTTGCTTTGATTTCACCATCGCCATTTCTCTTTTCTGAAGATTTTCTGTGTGCCTCTTCCTTTGGGACTAAAATCATTAATAAGTCCTTCCTTAGTCAGGGACACCAGCTTCTTTAATGTGTCTGGCAACTCTCTGCCCCCCTAGATCCATCTCATTATGAAGCACCCTACAGACCAAGGGAGGGTGGTGTTTATATTTGATTATGCTATCATCAAATTAACAGGCCTCATTAGAAGGAAATTACAGATTTGGGGCTCCCTAATACAATAGATTCTTAGAAAACCTCATCCAAAGTATAACAAAGCATAAAGAGAACTATTGCAAGAAGGGCTGGATTTTAGTGAGGGCTGCTCAGATGGACAGAGAAGCTGAACTAGCGGTGCTGTGCTAATCAAACAATGTCAGTATGAATTTAAGCTAATTTGAATATCATGCTAGTCCTCCTTCTTAGAAACACTCCTTTCTCCTCTTCAGTTATCAAATCCTACTTATCCTTAAAATCCATATCAAATCTTACCCAAAGTATGCAAATTAGCTGCAAATGAGGCCATATAAAGGATTTTGCTTGTATCAGATGACACTAAACTTGTTTTGACACAACATATTAAAATCAAGATATTTCACATCACAATCTTGACTTCTAAATTCCTTTGAAACCTCAGATCCAACAACCATCAGCTCTAGAGCAGAGATTGGAAAACTGTGGTGACCACATCATGGCCCCTAGTTTTTGTAAGTGAATTTTTACTGGAACACAGTCACACCCATCCAGTAATCACGTGGTCAATGGCTGCTTCCATGGGTAACAGAGTTGCAGAGCTTAGTTGCAACAGAGACAGAATGGCCTAAAAAGAATAAATATTTGCTATCTGTCACATTACAAGGAAACATTTGCCAACCCCTGAGGTAGACCAGAAGCAACTGCCCTTTAAGTAGGATGTGAGTTCTCCAGATTGACAGACCATCCTACCACCTGCACGAAGCCTTAGTCACATCTCCAGTTGACTGCCTGTCCCCTGTAGACCTGGAAGTTTCTTCTCTGTTTACAGTTTTTAGAGCTTAACATGTCAGTTCGTGCTTTTCTTTCTCTCTCCTTTAACCAAGTTAGACCCAGATTCTCCCCACTGTCAATCAAAACAGCCACATTTATCTGCCCTGGTTTTGTTGCTGAAATGTTTTGTCCCCATGCAAAGTTTGTTAATTTTGTCTCTCCAGGGCAGGAACATTTCTTTACTTCTTTTGCATGCCCCTAAGGCCTGGTGCAATGTGGATAAAATAGTACATACTTAGTAAATATTTTTTGTTTGACTTATTGTTGTCAACCTGATGTACTCTAACCTCAGAAAAGAATGAAAAGTACTAAAATAGATGTTTTGCTTCAGAAAGAAAAACTCTAGGGGAAGATGCACATTTCTCCTCTAACAACGAGAGGAATAACCTGTAGTCTGCTTTATCTGACCACCTATCTACCAAGCAAAGGCAGGGTGCCTCAGGAGAAGCTGTGTCTGCCTGCAAGAAGTCCTCTCTGGGTGGCAGCCTCAGCCTCTCAGTTATGAGGGCTTCTTAGCACACACACCATGACTAGCTCCATGCCTTGCGGCAAACTCTGACTATCTCAATTCACAAACACAGTTATATAAAACAGAACATGCAATAAGAACTAGAACAACCGAGAAGATTGGACTCTTACATCGTCTGACTAGTGTATTTTTTTCCTCTAGGCAGGGAAAACATATGAATAAAGCAAGGGAAGTTGGTTAGATGGTTGAAATGTTTGCTGACATCAGTTTCAAAGAGTTCAGAGGACTGGGGCTGGCAAGTCACCTCCCATGACCAAGGTTCCCTTCCTCCATGGTACTTTAACAATTTCTGACTTTGAAATTATTTCTGGAATTTCATTACTAAACAAATGCCCTTCCAGTGTAATACTTCTTCTGTAACACATGTCATTGTTAGCATCGCTGCCTTGCTCAGGCCTGGGAAAGTTCTATCTCTTTACCGTGGCCTTATATCTCTGTTATGACTAGTAAATACTGATCTTCAAACCTAAATCTCAGAGGTATTTTATTTTCAACATGAGCAGAAAGAAAAGGCAGAGAGTCACCCCAGAGCTGTCCCAAGTGCTAGCTGCATGACTGAAGTAGAGTCGGCACACTAGGGCAGCCAAACTGAACACTAAACTGAAAGCCTGAGGGAGAGAAGAAACCAAATCTCCACCATGCAAAGGCCTAATGGAACCAGAATTGCTAGGCCTATGAGCTCATAGTCTAATTTCACTGGGGAGACTATCCTTCAGTTTGAATTCTGATCATCAGAACAGTCTCTAAATTTTGACCCCTGCCTTCAAAAAAGTAGGAAGGGACTGCTTTCTCTAATGTAAAAAACAAAACAGCAATAAGAAAAAACCATCACTGTTTGTCATGGCCATTTGCCTTCATTCAGTGGCCTTCCTTTTCTCTGGGAACACATCAGGGCTCTGTGTGGAGGTGAAGAACGATACAGGATTTTCTGCTCCTTATTTTAGCTAAATCCAGGATCTTGTCTCACGACCAGGAAGAATTAGGCACATGGACACATTGAAGGGTGAAGAAGGTAGAATTTATTAAGTAAAAGTCCCCTTTTACTGCTCATTGAGAGGCTGTCCCTAACGAGCTCTTAGCAAACAGAGGTGTCCTGCCAGCAGGCTTCTACCTCACAGTGGAGTACTAGGACTTTCACAGGAGCTGAAAGACTAGGCTCCTCCCCAGCATAAGGCATGAATTCCTGGTGACTCCACCCTGTTCCCCTAGTACACATGCAGGCATGCCCAGGCAAGCCATAAGTGGTATAGGAAAAGGTAACATTCAATTGGTTAAAAGGCGTTATTCAGAAAGAATTAGTCAGGAAAGGGCAGTTCTTCTTCTGGGTCACAGGTTTCATCCAGTCTTTCAGCCTTCAGACTGTTTTAGGCTTGAAGGTGGAGCTTCATTGGGGACCCTTCCCTATCTGCCTAGGCATCTGTCTGCCTTCTGTCTCTATCAGGGACAGCCTCTCAATGAGCAGGCATTCAGAGATGGAGGCTAGAGGAGGAAATGATGGTGACACTGGGTCAGCTCACATTATAAACCAAAGTAAATCAGTAAATCTGTGAGTAGGTATAGTTCTTAATTCCTAGTTGCAAAGCTTGGGGCCACAAGTGTTTCCAACTTCAGAATTTTTCACATTTTAGGGAAAAAAAATGCATATGTTTCATGTTATATACACCCCCAGTGGGGTCTAGGGCAACACTCCATATGCAGTCATTAACGCTTCTGAATCAATGCATATAAAGGAAAATCACTCTAACGTTAATAAAGACTCTATGATAGACATGTCTGTTCAGATTTTGCCTCCAAATGCGTACTGGTCAAGTTAGTTTTACTAACAGATGACTTCCCCTACTCCCAAAAAGACTCTTTGTTTTTGGAGTTCGTTCGATTTCAGAATTGTGGAAAAGAGATCATAGACCTGTACTGCCAAATAAATCCATAATTGATTACCATCAACATTGGCTCATCTTTAGTGTTATCTCAGCCCAGTGGGAAACACTGTTGTGCCTCAGGACCTTGGCTCAGGCACAAACAGTTTTCATAGCACTTGTTGCCTCCAGGCGGCAGGCCCAGAAGGCTTAGACTGTTTTCCTCTACTCATTAAGTGAGATTCAATGTTCTCTAATGTTTGAAGATGCTTTTTCCCTGAAGGGAAATGCTACCTTTTGATTATCATCAATAATGAACAGTGAGCATTGTTGATTTTATAAACTTTACTGCCAAACATTATGGGGCACCAGAGATGAGCTGGTGAGATATCAATAATAGTAATAATAATAAAAGTGGAAAATAGTAGCAGTAACAATGGTACTAATAGTAATAATAATTATTAATACTTTTTCTCCCATTATGTGTCATCCATTGTCCTAACTGCTTTATTTACATGATATCATGGAACTGTAAAATCAGTCAATGATATAGATGCTAGGATTATCTCAATTTTACAGATAAGGAGGTACTGATAGTTAATTTACAAATTTACAGACTTACAAACTTAAACAAAATCCTGACTTTATTGATGAGATGGTAATATTACAGTTGGGTTAAACTTTGTTGGTTTTTAATTATTGAAGATAGAATTTTACATCACTTCTTTCCTTCAAGAACTCTCTTCAATCATTATAGTTTTAGGGAAAACTATAGCAGAACAATAGAAGTCACCTTTCCCCAAGTGGTTGATTGACTTATTTCAGCAATTTCTAACCATATGAAAAACATTTCTCTCCCTTTCAGAGTTCTCTTAGTTAGACCCAAAATAGACAAACTTCACTGGTGTCTCCACAGACTTTCTACCACTGTTCCCATCAACTACTGTATGAAATGAGAAAGTGTAAGAAATGTCTTGTTGCTTTAAGGAACTTTATAATCAGTTGTCCTTTAAAAAAACTAAACCAGTGATCATCAGCTAGCCAGCAAGGTTTAGTAAATGTAATAGGGCCATTTATTGATCGATTAAGGGATGATCCTAGTTCACTTTAACATAAGTTAACAAGGAGTTCAGAACTGACCAAAAATTAGACAACTCTTTTGTGTTTCCTAGAAACATGTTTCTGTCTAGAAAAGCTAAATATTATAACACGGGAATATTTTCTGTTTGTACTCGAAAAGTATTTTTTCCCTGACTTAAAGTCATTACCAATTGTGTTAAGGTATATACTTCCACCTATAGGTAATGATGTATCCTCAAAACAGAAAATAGAAGTAAAATTCAGAATGGAACTAACATTTGCAAAAATTCTCACCCTGTGGAATGCTACTGTAAAATTGAAATACATGTGCTTTAATCTCCAGTCATAAATGCTTAACACCCCAAAATCCTGCCCCGTCAAATATTAGCCTATAAAAAAAAGACACTCCACTACTAAAAAGGTAGTCAATGTTCAATTTATCCAGGAATATTTCCCTGCCCCCAATTTATTCTATTTACACACAAATGGCTAGGTAACTAGAATTTATCTGCTGAAAGAACAATTATTTGCTTTATTCACAGGTCTTGAGACTTCTTGCAATCACTATTTCTATTTGCCCTTATTAGAAAATGGTTCAAACACAGTAACCAAAGTTGACAATATGAAACACAGTTACCAAACACAGTAACCAACAAAAAGATAGCCAATATTTGGGAGTTGATGTTTCATAGGAAATTATTTAATAGTATCATGAGATTAGAGTCGAAGAATGAAATCATTCAATTTGATTATGTGGATGACACTGTTGTCCTGATTCTAATGATAAAGTAAAACATATGCAACATCTATTTAAAGAATGATCATAGTCATGTTAATAATTAAGATAATCTTAAGTTACTTGAGATCTAATCTGACCACTTCTAATAAAAAGGAAAATGTTACCACGCCAGACAGAAGACTCAGACTCCACTTTTATTTACAGATGAGCCCACCTAGAAAAAAGTAATGAAACAGTTTTCATCTTCCAGAGCCCTCCCTATACCTCATCTTTTAAAATTCATCAGCTCTTCAGAGGCCTCAGAATAACAGCCCAGTTCATTTGGCCATTTCAGGCAAAACCCTGTGTACAGACTATTTGAATTGTTCATGATGAAGCCTAATTTTACAGAAAAAGTTATTGTCAAATAAATAGATAATATCCCTGTGGAAAAAACAGTGCTAAGAAATATAAGACTCAATTGCAATCTCTCCATTTCATTCATTGACACATTTTTCAAGTAGCTAGTAAGTGCTAGGCATTATAATAGGCACAGACAATAGAGAGATTATCCAACTGGAAATTACTTATTTGCAAGATCTGTGTTTCATACACAATTTGCATTCCCAGTACCCAGCACATTCCTGGTGCATAGTAGGTTCTCAATAAATACTTATTAAATGAATTTGATCAAATTATATTGTACACTACGAGTTTCAGATATTGAGATAGTCACCAGAATACAAAGATGAAAGAAAGACACATAAGATCAACAAGAGGAGGAGTGTCACTTAATGATATACAGATAAATAGCTATAGATACAATTATATATGATATGTTATTCACGTATCATAATAATACTTTTTGAATTATAAAAGCATTTCATGTATATTAGGGAAAGTTAAGAGAAAAAAAGAAAATTTTAAATGAACTATAATTATACCACCTAGAGGTAATCACTTTGATTACCCAGAGGTGTGTACCATGTGTATACCTTTCCAGGTTATTTTCTGTATTTCAAAGGGGTGTGTGTGTGTCTATGTTTTACCTTTTTACAAAAATATAATTACATAAAACCTTCTTATTTAAAAAAAATTAAGAAAGTAAAGAGGAAGCCAAAGACAAGGAGAAAATATTACATAATATTGAGTAATTCAAATATAAAACAGAGAACTTATTTTCAGAAAAAAAAATTTTAAACCCTTTCAACTCCAGGAAAAGGAAAATTAACAGTGGCCAAAGTTTGAACAGACAGTCACTAAAAGAAGATATTAAATCACTGAATTACTTTGAAAAATAATTTGACAGTATCCTGTAAACATATACTTACCAATTGTTATAGACTGTATCTTTCCAGAATTTGTATGTTAAAATTATAACCCCCCAATGAGATAGAATTAGGAGATGAGGTTTCTGGGAGGTGATCTGCTGATGAAGGTAGAGCCTTTGTGTTAGTCCTTTCTCATGCTGCTATGAAGAAATACCTTAGACTGAGTAATTTAGAAAGGAAAGAGGTTTAATTGACTCACAGATCTGCATGGTTGGGGAAGCCTCAGGAAACTTACAGTTATGGTGAAAGGGGAAGCAAACATATCTTTCTTCACATGGTGGAAGCAAGGAGAATTGCTGAGCAAAAGGGGGAAAATCCCTTATAAAACCATCAGATCTTTTAAGAACTCACTCACTATCACAAGAACAACATGGCAGTAGCTGCCCCCTTGATTCAATTACCTCCCATCAAGTCCCTCCCATTGTGACCAGGTGACAGGAGCAGGGCTGCGGGGGTCTTCCAAAGATGCTCACTGTTCCCCGATCGGATGTATTTTCCCAGGTCCTTGGGCCTCACTCACCCGAGAATCGGGAGAGGGCCCTGGTGGCATGGTAAGCTTGTTCAAGTAAGTATTGGACCCAGAGAGTTTTGCAGAAAACAATTTATTAGGCAGAGAGAGAGAAAGAGAAAGAGAGAGAGAGAGCAAGCTCCCATGCTGTTGTGGGAGGGGATCCAGAGATGGAGTCTGTATAGGTAAGGGAGTGATGGGATTTTAACTCCGGAGTTACTCCCACCCCATTCAAGTTTTCGTCCAGTGAGAGGAACTTTTCCAGACTTCCTTTGGAGTGATTGATATTTGACTCTGATGCTGGATTGGCTGCCTGGCTCACAATAGAGCTCCTCCTTCCAAGGCTTTCTAAACAAAGGAAGCTCACCTAGGCTGTCTACCTTTCCCACATGAAAGAAAGTTAGGCAAAGAACTCTAGGCTCCTGGATGGGGAGATGGATGGAGGCATAGTGCTGGGAAGTTCTTGACTTTGAAACCACGCCCCTTGTGAACCCAGGAAGAGAAGTTAACATAGTCCCTCACCATGACATGGGGATTATGGGAACTATAATGCAAGATGAGATTTGGGTGGGAATAGAGCCAAACCATATCATTCCTTTCCTGGCACCTCTCAAATCCCATGTCCTCACATTTCAAAACACAAGCATGCCTTTCCAACAGTTCCCCAAAGGCTTAACTCATTCCAGAATTAACCCAAAAGTCCACGTACAAAGTCTTATCTGAGACAAGGCAAGTCCCTTCCAACTATAAGCCTGTAAAATCAAAAGCAAGTCAGTCATTTCCTAGATACAATGGAGGTATAAGCATTGAGTAAATACACCCATTCCAAGTGGGATAAATTGGCCAAAACAAAGGGGCTACATTACCCACTCAAGTCCAAAATCCAGTGGGGCAGTCAAATCTTAAAGCTCTGAAATGATCTCCTTTGACTCCATGTCTCACATTCAGGTCTTGCTGATGCAAAAAGTGGGCTCCCACAACCTTGGGCAGCTCTGCACCTATGGCCTTGCAAGGAACAGCCCCGCTCCCAGCTGCCTTCACAAGCTGGCATTGAGTATGTACTTTCCAGGTGCACAATGCAAGCTGTCAGTGAATCTACCATTCTGGGGTCTGGAAGACAGTGACCCTCATCTCACAGCTCCACTAGGCAGTGCCCCAAAGGGGATTCTGTGTGGGGGCTCCCACCCCACATTTCCCTTCCAATCTGCCCTAGCAAAGGTTCTCCATGAGGGCTCCACCCCTGCAAAACACTTCTGCCTGGACATCAAGGTGTTTCTATGCATCCTCTGAAATCTAGGCAAAGCTTCACAAACCTCAGTTCTTGACTTCTGTGCATGCATGCTCCACACCACGTGGAAGCTGCCAAAGTTTGGGGTTTGCATCCTCTGAAACCATGGCCTGAGCTGTACTTTGGCCCCTTTTAGCCATGACTGGAGGAGCTGGGATGCAGGGCACCAAGTCCCAAGGCTGAACACAGCAGGGGGGCCTTGGACCTGGCCCACAAAACCATTTTTTTCTACTAGGCTTCCAGGTCTGTGATGGGAGGGGCTGCCATGAAGACCTCTGACATGCCCTATTTTCCCCATTGTCTTGGTGATTACCATTTAGCTCTGTTACCTATGCAAATTTCTGCTGCCAGCTTGAATTTCTTTCCAGAAAATGGGTTTTTCTTTTCTACTGCATCATCAGGCTGCAAGTTTTCCAAACTTTTATACTCTGATTCCTTTTGACCATTTTGCCACTTACAAATTTTTTCCACCAGATATCCTAAATTGTCTGTCTCAAGTTCAAAGTTCCACAAATCTCTAGAGCAGAGGCAAAATGCTGCCAGTCTTTTTGCATGGCAAGAGTGACCTTTACTCCTGTTCCCAACAAGTATCTCATCTCCATCTGAGAGCACCTCAGCCTGGACTTTGCTGTCCATATCACTATCAGAATTTTGGTCAAAGCCATTCAACAAGTGCCTAGGAAGTTCCAGACTTTCCCACATCTTCTTGTCTTCCAAGCCCCCTATACTGTTTCAACCTCTGCCCATTACTGAATTCCTATGTCAATTCCAGATTTTGGGGTATGTTTACAACAGCACCTCATACTCCAGTATCAATTTACTGAATCAGTTCGTTCTCACGCCACTATGAAAAAGCACCCGAGATTGGGTAATTTAAAAGGAAAGAGGTTTAATTGACCCACAATTGCACAGGGCTAGGGAGGCCTCAGGAAACTTACAATCATGGTGGAAGAGGAAGCAAACACACACTTCTTCACATGGCAGCAGCAAGGAGAAGTGCTGCTCAAAAGGGAAAATTCCCCTCATAAAACTATCAGATCTCATGAGAAGTCACACACTGTCATGAGAACAGCATGGGGGTGACCATCTCATGATTCGATTACCTCCCATCAGGTCTCTCTTACAACATGTGGGGATTGCGGGAACTATAATTCAAGATGAGATTTGGTTGGGTACACAGCCAAACCATATAAGCCTTCATGAATGGGATTTATGCTCTTATAAAAGAGACCCCAGAAAGACCCCCTTGTCCCTTGCCACAGCAAGGAGATGGCCCTACAAACTGAAAAGAGTGCTCTCACCAGATACCAAATCTATAGGTCTCTTGATCTAGGACTTCCCAGCTTCCAGGACTGTGAAAAGTAAATGTTTGTTTTTTAAGCTATTCAGTCTATAGCATTTTTGTTATAGCAGTCCAAATGGACTAAGACACCAATCAACTGAGCCATTCCACTCTCAGATATTTATCCAGGAGAAATGAAAACAAAAGTCTCTGCAAAGATTTATACTTGAATGTTCATAGAAGCTTTATTCATGATAGGCAAAACTGGAAATGACCCAAATCAACATGTGAATTGATATATTTCTGAATGTCCAAATTGAATGCTATTCACCAATAAAAATAAAGAATTACTGGTACACAGGACAGCGTGGGTGAATCTCAAAGTCATTATGTTGAAAGAAAAAATTCAGACACACACACAAAAAACATGCTCCATGGTTCCATTCATATAAAATACAGGAAAAAAAATCTGATCTATAGTGACAGAAGTCAAATGAGTGGTTTTCTGGGGCCAGGGATGAACATGAGGGATAACTAGAAGGGAATAACAGAACCTTTGGATAATGAAAATATTCTATATATTGATTGTGATTGTGGTTACGTGGTAGTATACACTTTTTAAAAAACCATCAAACTACTTTTTAAATGTAAGTATTTTACAGTATGTAAACTATACAACAATAAAGTTAATTTTAAAAAATGGAATCACCTTGAATATATTGATTTTAATCTAATAATAACCTAAAAAGAGAGCAACAAATAATTTTTTGTATCACTACATGTGTATCTCTAGCCTGGCATGTAAGGTTTGATATTACAGCTGTGCTACAATTTATTTAACTGTGGAACATTTAAATTTTGACCTTTTACAAAACTATTATATATAAAGCACTATATTACTCACTCTTAAAAATATGAGTTAAATTTAGAACTACAGATTGGAAATCATTACATGGAAAAGCAAAAAGGGACATTTAAAGGACAGACAGCTATAAAATGATACAAAAATTGTGAACATAATGTCCATTCAGAAAACTTCAGAAGGTCTTTTTGACTGGAGAGCAAGTGGGGCATCAGCAGAGATGAGGGTGAATTTGCTATGGTTCACATGAAGCCTCTTCTAAGCCATACTAAGAACTTTGGATTTTTCTCAGACAGGAAAGGGAGGAAATCTAAACGATTTTTTTAAGAAGAGAGACATAATTTTATTTATGTTTTAGAAAGATTACTTTGACATTTGGGTAGAGAAAAGATTGAAGGCCTGTTTGATCACAGTAATCCAGGAGAGAAACTGTGAGTACCTGAGCTAAGAATGTGGAATAGAGTAAGGAGGACTGTGCTCATAGAGACCCATGCAGAAGGGAGATGAGGAAGACAAAGAAATCTAGGTCACCTCCCAGGGACAAAAAGAAGGGAAGGAAGAGGTTTATCAATGAAGCTGAAATATTACCTGAGTCTTTATCAGGGCCCGAAATTCACCTACAACCTGGGGTGGATTACTGGTATAATACATTTAGCAAATGGCAGTGAACCTATAAACAACATTAATAGGCCTATAGAACAAACTCTGCCACTTATATTCCTATGTTCTAGTGAGTTTTTAAAATTGAATTATTTTTGCTGTTGTGTTGCTGTTGGTAGTAGCAGTGATGTTGTTATCTCAAATATAATACATTCCTACTGACTAGCTAGACAATAATGCATTTGATAATTACCTTGATATCCTATTCAAACATATTCTGTTTTTTAGGGTTTCACTCAGAGTAGGTTTTTCTTTCGAAGGAGTATATATTTACTTTTCAGATCCCCTCTTAACATTGGACATAGGTAAACTTCTTTTATAAGGTTTATAATGTGCAAACATATATTCCTTTTTATGCTACTGGTCTATTTATTGGATTAACTAGAAGGATTTGATGTGAAAGCTTAGGATGATATTGAAAACACATCACTTCTATTGTAGCTAAGAAAATCAGCTTTAGAATTAGAGACCTTGTATTGGGCATTATGTGTAGACCTTTAGCTTTTCATCACAGCTGTTCTTTGTTGCCATGACAACAGAATTAACCATTTCATTAATATCAGTGAGAAAAGACACATATTTATGTGTGTCTGACTTAGACTGTAGTCCCTGTTCAGATTTCAAGACCTTTGGCATGCTCATGGGCTTGTTTATATTCCCTAATATTTTGCTTAATGTTTCTACAGGATTTTCAAACTAAAGCTTTATATTTGCAAAATTAAATTTCTATTGGCTGCACTGGTTTGGCTGCTTTTAAGTGTCCCCTGAGCAGCGAAATGAGCTTCAGAATCTGAAGCTAGTGAAAGCAATAGGAAAGAAAATTTAGTACAAAAGAAAACAGTTACCTGTTATGAGAAAAGTCAGTTGTTTGTTTTTTCCTTCTTTTGGGCTCCACTTGGTGAAATGGGTGTTACTATAAATACCGAAGAGTAATCCCTCATCAAAAAGGGTGATCCAGCTGTTTCTGTTGCTGCTGAAAGCAAGTAGTGTGCTGATTGCAATTGTGATGAAAAGGCAGAAAAAAATTCCTATGACAAGTAAAATCCATTATTTTGAAAATAATACCTCAAGATAATAATTTTGACCATTCCCCAAAAGCTACAAAGGTTCCCTACTTGTTTGTATCTGGCTTTTCTTTTGAAGGAAAAAAATGATTCTTAATAAGGAACTCTCTATAAATATTCATATTTTTAAAGACCAATGCAAAACCTCCCTAATTAACATTGAAATGGTTTGAGGAAGCTGATAGCTCTGTTTTCTATTCATGCACTTTAGTTAAATATGGATTATCTTTAAATAAATTGAATTATTTACTTCAAAATTATTATTATTAATTTCTATCCTTTTTGAAGACCTATCATGTCTAAGCAAATTTGCAAAGTGCTTAAAATTTGTTATCTCATTTAATACATGAAACAACAGCTATATGAAGAAGGTACTGTTATCCCCATTTTGTAGTGAAGGAAGCCGACATTCGAAGAAAACTCGTACAAGATTTCACAATGACTAAGTAGGATTTGAATCTTAATAGATCTGATCACAAAGCCAGTGCTGGCATTCATTAGGGAAAAGTGCCACCCTCGAATCTTTGTTTCTGCTCATATAAATATTGTAACAACACTTAAAATATTTACATTCCCTCCAAGGCATTTTGTCCTGGGAAGGGGGAGAAAAGTCTAAGAGAAGATTATTCATAATAATTAAACTCATAAAACAAGGAAGCAGGTTTGAATCAGACATAAAATCTTTAAACCAAATGGTGTAGTGAGACTAACTGCACACATATGAAGAATTTTCAGTACCAAACAAAGACTTTGTAAAAACCATTGAAATAAGCAAAAGACTTTTTACAGAACACAGTAGGTTTTTATTTTTACTTTATTTATATTTTTTTAGTTTTGCTTTACTGAGATATAATTCTAATACCATAAAATTCACATAAAGAGTACAAGGTAATTGTTTTTAGTATATTCACAAAGTTGTACAACCACTGTCACAATCAGTTTTTGAACATTTTTTATCAGCTCCCTCTCTAAAAAACGTTTGTGCCCGTTGTCACTCTTTTCTTCTCTTCCCCCTCCTCCCCTTCTCCATCACGCCAACTCTAGGAAACCATTAATCTACATCATATCTCTATAGAGTGCTCATTTTGGACATTTCGCAAAAATAGAACCACACATTATATAACCATTTGCATTTGGCTTTTTTCACTTAGCATAATATTTTCAGGGTGTATCCCTGCTGTAGCATGTATCAGTAATTCATTTCTTTTTATGGCTAAATAATAATCCATTGTTTGTATAAATCACATTTTGTCCACTGACATATATTTGGGTTGTTTCCATGTTTTGGCTATTACGACTAGTATAATAGCATAATATTATGAACTTTTGTGTGCAAGTTTTTGTGGGGACATATGTTTTCATTTTCCTTGAGGCTCTGTTTGTTTTTATGTCATCCTTATCAACTAAAAAGGTGGGGCTCAAGCACACTCCAGTGACAAAGACCTTGTGGAATTCTAAACTGTAATCACATTGGAGCTTTACTTTTACATTCTGTGAGTTACACATTAGAGACAGAGTGATCGATTCAGACACCATTGCTCAGGGTTCTTAGCCACTCTTACAGCTTTCACAGAGATATTCAACTAATTGTTTTCTAAGTGATAATAATTACTGAAGTTAAAACCCTAAATTTAAAAAGTGCAAGGAAGTATTTACATGAAACAAAACTTATTAAAGTTGTATTATTCTATTATTTATTATTATTAAAGATTATTCTCAGAAAAATCTCTTACCTAGTTATCCAATATACATTTTTGAAGTACCACTTCTTCAATTCAACTAGCTGCTTAGAAAAATAAGACGTAAAACAGTAGAAGAGAGTGGCACTTTATTTTTCACTTTTCATTGCTAACATTGTGAAGGATTCTTCAAGTTTCTTCTACTCCAATGGTGACAAAGCTGAGATCAGACTTCAATAAAACCAAAGGAGTGAGTCTGGCTTCTTTTTCATTAACTTATATGATTCAGTAACAGATCAGAATATTTTGTAATTAGAAATAAACACATCAATTATTTGTTGAGAGGAAAACCCTATAGGCCGTTCCTAGTGGGGAGCTGTTTCCCTCAATTGAAGGTGAGAGAATTGAAAGTGAAAGTTTATCTTTGGTCTGAGTCACATGGAGGAACCATGAGAATCATAATCCCTGCTAAGGTACAAAGAGTTCAGAGGAAGATTAAGAGTAAATGCTTGATATTTTTAAATGATGACTTGTGGGTTCCAAGCACAGCATTAACTTCCATTTTAGAATCCAACAGAAATTCCATCAGCTAATAAGCTAAATGAGGCTTTTTAACAGTTGCTTCTCATCTCTGCACAAGAGGGCAGCCTTTCACCAAAACCAAGGAAATACTTGGGCAGAACTCTGCTAATGTATATAGAGACCCCTCCAATCATAGAACTTCCGCGAAGAGCTCCCTTGACATAAAGAATGAAGAAATTACGAGATAGTTAATACCATGTGCCCATGTGCTGTCAATCCTGGAAAATATCTGCACATCAATATCGCCATTAGAAATGTTTGCAGTTTCAGTGATACTTTGCCTTTAATGTTACATAAATACTGTTTGAGTTTCTTAAATTCCTGTGGACAATTATGGAATATTGAAATTAATGATAGGGATAATACATTTTCTGAATTAAAAAAACCTATTCATGCAATTAAACCACTCAACCCTAAAAAAAATTTTTTTTTCTGTATCTTATGAAATGTTTTCTTAGTGGTTATCTATTATTAGATTTCAAGGTTTTAGAATCAAATTGCCAAAATCAATTCCAAAGAAATAATAATTTATATTGGGACAATTATAAATTTAAATTATAGAATACAGTCAAAAAGATTTACCAAGAAACTAAGAGAAGCCAAAGAGGGTTGTTATATGCATACACTTTCAAAATAATTAACCACACTTGACAAGAAATACATAATTTCAATATATTATCATGATGAAACTAAAATGCAATTTAAAAGGGGGCTAAAGTTAATTTGTCACACAGAAAGGTAAATGTAACTGTCTTTACATTCAAAGCTTTGGAATAATGTTTTCATGAAGTATAAAGTAACCACAACCCTTTTATTCTCTTCAAGTTTATGGAACTTTCAACTAAACATTTCACAGGAAATTACTGTCTCCAAGAATATAAAGGGTTTTATATAAAGGATGTGATCAGTTGTTCTCCATGGACACAGACGTGCAAACAAGCAGAAATTGGTTTAATAAAGCAGGAGAGATTTCAATTGGACACAAAGCAGAACTTCTTTACTATCATGGAGATAAAGAAAAATGGGAGAATCTTTTCAATAAATTTTTAAAGATAACTGTAAAAAAATCCAGTGAAACGGACAAGAAACTTCTTTTCTTTTATTACTTATATTTACAAAATTGAGTACTAGACAGAGAAAATAATGCATACACAATATCATTTCAAGTATTTTCCTTTATTTTTTGATAAAGTAATACTTTCACATTAATAAGCTAATAGGATAAACAAGGAAGAGCATTTCAACTTCCTTTAGGTTTTTGTTTTGTAGATAGACACAAGTATATTTTGTTATATACATTGTAAGAACCAGGCTTCCTTTAGATAACATTTACTGGTGGAGAAATACAAAAGACAGCCAATGTAGATAAAAGTGTTTTTCCATTCTTACTTGCTCAGCAAATTTTACTAAATGGAGAGCTCCTTAAAGTTGTAGGGACATTAGGTGCCAAGTATTCTGTCTGGCACATAGTAGACTTTCAGTATAGGTTTATTGAATTACGTTTCCAAAAAATTGCAGGGTTTTTTCCTTTTTTTTTCTGTATCATTATGAGAATCAAACTCTAAGTCTTATTTTCATTTTCATAGACTGCAAGCAGGATTGGAGAGAGAGCTAAACTGGAACTATGTATAATGGTTTATAAAGCCCTTTCACAATTTACATGAACCTGTACTACTTTTAACTTGCTTTTAAGCAAATCACAGTAACCAAATGCTTAGTCTTTACTGAGAGTAAAAAGTTATTCAACAACAAATATTTATCTGAAATTTACTGTGTACAAGACATCATGCCAGGTTGCTAGGGCTGTAAACAAGGTAGGTACTGTTTCTGCCTTCCTGGAGCTTATATTCTAGAAAATGTAACCAAATTAAGTTGGCAATTAAGCATTTAATTATAGGTGCTATAAGTGAAGCAAGGAAGAAGCCCAGGGAATTATCAAACAATATTCACAGGTCCTACTGATGAGAGGGAAAAAATGTCATTACAGTATAGAAATCATTGACGTCGAGAATTGATTTTATAAACAGAGCTTTAAAGGGTGAGTAGGAGAAGTTAGGTGGGGAGTACATGGAGAGTGTAGTGGGATGAGTACATTTCAGGGGGAAAGAACATAAGCAAAGACCTAAGGCAGGGAAAAGAATGGCACCATACAGGAAAAAAAATGAGGCAAAGTTGCCAAATGTGGAGAGGGAGAGGAAGTTTCTCAGAATTATCAAAAGAGCAAAAAAGGACATAAAAAGATAAAGATGGAAGACCAAACGAAGACACTACCTGCTGGGGAGAGACTCACTTCCCATTCTGTCCTTTATTCAATACCAAAACTACTTTTCACCGTTCTTCCACAACTGATTTCTACAAGCCCCGCCACTTTCCTAAACACATGCCAGTTCCCACTCTGTAGAAAAGATAATGCGAACTCCAGTGCAGTTGTTTTTGCCTATAGAAGCATCCCTTTGAGGCTTTAATCATAATGTAGACTATTCTCTGTCAAAGCCATGCTGAAATGGGAGGCATAAATGATGCATAATTCTTGAAAAACCCATTGTAGACTTGGGTCTTTATAACAAAATAAAAGCTCCGTATTAAACTATAAGGCATTATGCTTCTATAAAATAAATTAAATAAATGACCAGCAGGGGTGTTTTACACAATTTATTGGTGCCCTCTGCAGTCAATGCTACATCTCATTAGTGGCTCTGTCACTCATGAAAAATGTGGCACCCATCAGCATCCTTCATTAACTTAAAGCATGTGCCCACACATCAAATATATATTTTTTAATTATGGGAACAAGCTATAAAGCAGGGGTATGTCTGTGTGTGTGTGTGTGTGTGTGTGTGTGTGTGTGTGTCTGCCATGAACAGCAGAAAGCATTCTAAATCCTCCAAGGCTCTCTTTGTTTTTGTTTTCTTTTCTTTTCTTTTTAACCAAAATGGTGAAGAAGATATTGTCTCATCCTTTTAAAGTTATTTCCCTCTACTGACTTTTCCTGCTTGCATTCATTGCAATAGTCCAGACTTTGCCAATTTTGTTTCCTTCTTGACATTTCATTTTTAATTAAAAATGACATTTTAATTAAAAGGAAACATATGTAGAATAAACAGAATAACTCACCAACAGCAGAGAGCTGGGGCTGTCCTGTCAGCTCAGTTTTAACCTTTCTGGCTCACAAAAGCTGTGCTGGGCTTCTCCGATGGTTGCCAAGGCACATTCTTGACAGAGAGAAACAAAAAGATGGCCATCAAACCAAGATCCACCCACATTCAGAAAACCCTGGGAGATGCAGAGCCTGGAGAAAAGAGAAGGTATACCCACTCCAGACTATATTATTTGGGACTTTCAGAACTAAAAAATTAGTTTTTCTTCTGTTCAGAATATTAAAACTATCACTTTGGTGAAAGACCCCAGTTTTACAACTTTTCATGTTTACAGATGGCCTGATTTGGCAATCTTAAACGTTAAGGGAATTAGAAATCTGGCAGGAGGTAAGCATAGCCAAAAGTGAAGTATTGCAATTAAAACAAACTACCCTTCTATGAACATCCATAACTGAGAATACTTTGCACCTCTCAGGGCTGTTTCCCCTCCTAGATCAGAGCTGGTGCTGATGGGATCCATGGGCAGCTGCACGCCTATCCTCTCCCTGAAGTGAGCTGGCTCCTTGCACAAAAGCATATTGTGGTGTAGGAGGGAGTGCAGCAAGACTGTACAAAATGACAACGAAAGAAACCAGCAGTGGCTACATACTGCATGGGGGCAAACCGATGGTTCTCTAAGCAAATCACCAAACAGCATTAAAAAGCTCACGTCCTCAGGAACCACCTGCCAGTTGATGAGGATCAACAGGTAAATGGGTGACCCAGTTTTCACCACATTTCATGAACACTTTCTGACAAGCATAAAGGCGCTGGGACAGACAGAAATCAGTCATGAATAGTCACTGTAATTATAACCCAGCATGAAGAAGGAAGGAAAGGAATATCATTTCATGGCACCCACTAGATGTGAATAAGTTGTCATTCTAGTTCAAGTGTGAATTCTGTAAGTCAGTGTTGTAGGTTGAATTGGTTCTCAAAAACAGATATGTGAAAGTACCTCAGAATACCAGTACCTCAGAATGTGACCTTATTTGGAGCTAGGGTCATTGCAGATGTGATCAGTCAAGTTAAAACAAGGTCATAGCATGTGTAGGGTGAGCCTGTAATCCAATATAATTGGTGTCAGTATAAGAATACAGCCATGTGAAGACAGACAAACACAGGGGAATGCCATGTGGTGGCAAAGGCAAATATTGAAGTTACGCAGCTGCAAGCTCATGAAGCCAGGATTGCCAGCAATCTACCAAAAGCTAGGAGGAGGCAAACCTACAGGTTTCAGAAGCAGCATGGCCCTGGGAACAACTTGATTTTGGACTTCTAGCTTTTAGAACGGGAAGACAATAAATTTCTATTATTTTGAATCACCCAGTTTGTGATAACTTGTTACAGCAGCCATAGGAAACTACAACTAATGTTAATGAAACAGGTCACTACGCTTTTTTTTTTTCGAGACCGAGTCTCACTCTGTCACCAGGCTGTAGTGCAGTGGTGCTATCTCAGCTTACTGCAACCTCTGTCTCCCAGGTTCAAGTGATTCTCCTGCCTCGGCCTCCCAAGTAGCTGGGACTATAGGCACATGCCACCACACCCACCTAATTTTTGTATTTTTAGTAGAAATAGGATTTCACCATGTTGGCCAGGATTATCTTGATCTTTTCACCTCATGATCCACCCGCCTCGGCCTCCCAAAGTGCTGGGATTACAGGTGTGAGCCACCATGCCTGGCCTACGCATTTTTCTTAACAAAAAAAAAGTACCTCCTATTAAGAATAACAGCAGAATCATCAAACTGGATGCTTTCAATATGTATTTATTGAGCTCCTATTGTCTGTTCTGCAGCTAGTACTCTAAAAACTGCCTTCAAACGTTATTCAGCCAGTCAGGGAAAATGCCCATGCAAAATACAGGTAAAGCAGTGCCCTAGAGTGTCGTAGATAGTTTTATACAGTTATGGACCTGACATAAATGGGGGATCAAAGAGTTGCACATGGAGAAGATCACAAATGGGTTATATGTAATTCACTGTTAGGTGTTCAAGCTAAGTGTCATCAATGAAAAATGTCTTAAAAGGAATTTTTATTAGCAATAATCATTTGTGAATGAATTATTCTAAGAAATTGCAAGAGAGGTCTAATGTCATTACGGCTCAAACAGTGAGTATGTGAAGCAAGTGTACATTCACACAGCCATCAGCTGCCCAGTTGTTTTTAAAGCAAGTTTGTAGACAATGAGAACCCAAACCGTCTACCTCTACACAAAGATTGGACACTGTGTGTGCTCAATAAACACATGTTAAAAGAATCCAGTTTGATGATTTTGTGGTTATGCTTAATAGGAGGTAATTTTTTGGTTAAAAAAATATGTAGTGACTTGTTTCATTATCAATAGTTGTAGTTTCCTATGGCTGCTGTAACAAAGTTTCTATTTATATTTCAGACAAAACAGAGTTTAAACCAACAGTGATCAAAAAGGACAAAGAAGGACATTACATAATGATAAAGGGTTCAATTCAACAAGAAGATTTAACTATGCTAAATATGTATGCACCCAACACTGGAGCTCCCAGATTCATAAAACAAGTTCATAGAGACTTACAAAGAGATTTAGATAACCACACAAATAATAGTGGAAGACTTCAACGCTTCACTGATGGTAATAGACAGATCATCAAGGCAGAATATTTAAAAAGATATTTGGGACTTACACTCAACCCTTGACCAAATATACCCAACAGACATTTACAGAGTTCTTCAGCCCCCAAAAACACGCAATATAAATTCTTCTGATCTGAACATGGCACATACTTTAAAGTTGACCATGCTTTCAGCCATAAAGCAGCTCTCAACAAATTCAAAAAAATTTAAATCACACCAACCACACTCTCAGACCATAGCACAATAAAAATAGCAATCAATAACAAGAAGATCTCTCAGAACCATAGAAGTACATGGCAATTAAACAATCTGCTCCCAAATAACTTTTGGATAAACAATAAAACTAAGGCACAATTCAAGAAATTCTTTGAAATTAATGAAAACAAAGATATAGCATACTAGAATCTCTGGAATACAGCTAAAACAGCTAAAGCAATGTTAAGAGGAACATTTACAGTGCTCACTGTCCACATCAAAAAATTAGAAAGATCTCAAATTAACACCCTAATATCACACCTAGAGGAACTAGAAAAATGAAAACAAACAAACCCCAAGCTAGCAGAAGAAAAGGAATAACCAATATCAGAGTTAAAGTTAATGAAATAGAGGTTTAAAAAATCATATAAAAAATAAAGAAAACCACAAGTTGGGTTTTTTTTTTTGAAAGAATAAATAAGATTGACAGACTGCTAGCTAGACTAATAAAGAAAAAAGATGAGAAGATCCACATAAACACAATCAGAATTTATAAATGGGACATTAACACTAACCCCACAGAAATACAAATAATAATAATAATAACCTAGAGACTACCTCTATGCACATAAAATAGAAAATCTAGAAGAAATGGATAAATTCCCAGAAACATAAAACCTCCGAAGATTTAAACAGGAAGAAATTAAAACCTGATAAGACCAATAACTAGTTACAAAACTGAATCAGTAATTAGGAAAAAAAAATACCTACTGACCAAATAAAGCCATTGACCAGGCAGATTCACAGCTGAATTCTACCAGATATATGAAGAAGACTTGGTACCAATTCTACTGAAACAATTCCAAAATTCAAGGAGAAGGACCTCCTCCCTAACTCGTTCTATGGGGCCAGCATCATTCTGATATCAAAACCTGGCAGAGACACAACAAAAGAGAAAACCTTAGGGAAATATCCCTGATGAACAAAGATGCAAACATCTTCTTCAAAATACAGGTAAACTGAATCCAGCAGCACATCAAAAACCTAATCCACTGCAATCAAGTAGGCTTTATCCTTGATATGCAAGTTTGGTTCAACATACACAAATCAATAAATGTGATTCATCACATAAACAATACTAAAAACAAAAGCCACTTCATCATCTCAATAGATGCAGAAAAGGCTTTCAATATAATTCAACACACTTTCATGTTAAAAACTCTCAAACTAGGCACAAAAGGAATGTATCTCAAAATAATAAGAGCTGTCTATGGCCAACCCACAGCCAACATCATACTGAATAGGCAAAAGCTGATGCATTTACCTTGAGAACCAGAACAAGACAAGGACGCCCATTCTTACCACTCCTATTCAACATAGTACTAACCACAGCAATCAGGCAAAAGAAAGAAATAAATGGCATCTATGTAGGAAGAGAGGAAGTCAAACTATCTGTCTTTGCAGATAATATGATAATATGATTCTATACATAGAAAACCCCATAGTCACTGCCCAAAAACTCCTAGATCTAATAAACAACCTCAGCAAAGTTTTAAGATACAAAATCAATGTGCAGAAATCAGTAGCATTTCTATACACCAATAATGTCCAAGCTCAGAGACAAATCAAGAATGCATTCCCATTCACAACAGCCACAAAAAGAATGAAATACCTAGGAATACAGCTAACTAGGAAGGTGAAAGATCTCTACAACAAGAATTACAAAACACTGCTGAAAGAAATTAGAGACAACACAAACAAATGGAAAAATATCCCATGCTCATGGATAAAAACAATTGATATTGTTAAGATGGCCATTTTGTCCAATCAATTTATAGATTGATTGCTATCCCTGTCAGACTATGAATGGCATTTTTTTCACAGAATTAGACAAAAAAAATTCTAAAATTCATTTGGAATGAAAAAAAGAGCCTAAATAGCCAAGGCAACCCTAAACAAAACGAACAGAGGTGGAGGCATTACATTACCCAAGTCCAAACTGTATCACAGAGCTACAGTAATAAAAACAGTATGATACTGGTACAAAAACAGAGATACAGGTTCTGAAGAACCCAGACATAAAGACACACACCGAGTGTGTCTCTCTGATTTTCAACAAAGTAGACAATAACAAACAACAGGGAAAGAACTTCTTATTCAAAAATGGTGCTGAGACAACTGGCTAACCATATGCAGAAGATTGAAACTGGAACCCTCCCTTTCATCATATACAGAAGTCAACTCAAGATGGATTAAAAACTTAAATATAAAACCTATAACTAAAAACTCCAGAAGAAAACCTAGGATTCTGGATATTGGCCCTAAAGACTCCAAAAGCAACTGCAACAAAAACAAATTTGACAAGTAGGATCTAATTAAAGAGCTTCTGTACACCAAAAGAAACTATCGACAAAGTAAACAGAAAACCTACAAAAAGGAGGAAAACATTTGCAGACTATGCAACCAACAAAGGTCTAATGTCCAGAATCTATAGGGAAATTAAATCAACAAGCAAAAAATTTAACAACCCCATTAAAAAGTGGTCAAAGGACATGAAGAGATAATTCTCAAAAGAACACATACATGATCATTGAGCATTTGAAAAAAAATGCTTAATATTACTAATGAAACCACATTTCATTAATGAAAAGCACAATATCACTACAGAAACCAATATCACTAATGAAAACCACAATGAGATATCATCTCATACCAGTCAGAATAGCTACTATTAAAAAGTCAAAATATAAGATGCTGGTGAGGTTGCAGAGAAAAGGGAACATTTATACACTGCTGGTGGGATTGTAAATTAGTTCAGTGACTGTAGAAAACAGGCTGCAGATTTCTCAAATAACTTAAAATAAAACTACCATTCAACCCAGCAATCCCATTACTGGATATATAACCAAAGGAATATAAATCTGTCCATCATAAAAACATATGGATGCATATGTTCATCACAGCACTATTCACAATAGCAAAGACATGGAGTCAAACTAAATGCCCATCAATGGTGAACTGAATAAAGAAAGCATAATATATTGACATCATGGAACACTATGCAGCCATAAAAAATAATGCAATCATATCCTTTGCACCAATGTGCATGGATCTGAAGACCATTATCCTATGCAAATCAATGCTGGAGCAGAAAATCAAATATCACATATTCCCACTTACAAGTGGGAGCTAAACTTTGAGTTTCTTGACAAAGAAGGGAGCAATAGACATTAGGGCCTACTTGAAAGTGGAGGTTGGGAGGAGGGTGAGCGCTGAAAAACTACCTATTGGGTACTATGCTAATTACCTGGATAACAACATTATCTGTACACCCACTGAACCTAAAATAAAAGTTGGAAAGAAAAGAAAAAAGTATTTTCAACATATGTGGAAAACAATTACTATTCCTTACCTCTTTACATGGTTTCTGTTAAGAGAAAAGGAAATGAGTACTCAAATGTTCAATTCTGCTTTGTAATGTTTTATTTTCTTAAGTATGTATTTTACTTTTAAAATATCACATTAAAGGGACATCGTCATGTAAAAAAAAAAACCCACAATATTAGTTTTTAATATCCTGAACTTTAGATGTCTGAGAAACAAAAGGGTAGAGAAGTTCAGTAAAGGCAGTTTTGGGGAGCTTAACAGAAAGATTTAAGCAGAAGAGCTGGGTAACTTTGTAAACCAAGCAGTGACTGAGCAAATTTCAATCAATTAAAGGTTAATTTTGCCAAGGTTGAAGAAACTCCTGGGAAGAAGAAATGCAAGTCATAGCAGGATGTGTGACCAGTGCTTTTTCAAAAGATAGTTTTGGGAGCTTCAATATTTAAATAGCAAGTGAGGGAGGGACGGGGGTCGGCGGAGAAGAATAAAAAGGAGCCTAGTTAGGCAGTGAGGCAAGTGGTTACATTCTTGCGAGGCTCTTATTAGCTTCGTGAATCTACATTTTACATGTAAGAAGAAGGGAGTAGAGGAAAAGTCAATTTTGCATTTTTCTGGCACTCAGTAAATCCTCATTTTACATAAGATAAAGTAAGCATGCGAAATTACAGCTATTTGTTTGAGAACAAAAGGAAGGCAGTTTATGCATGACTTCGTTCCCAAGCTTAACTTTCCCTTTGGCTTAGTGAATTTTGGGTCTTGATAGTCTATATTTTCTTTTACATCTTCATGGAGCTCACTCAGGGAGCATATGGGGAGGGATACAAAAGGAACCTGGGACAGAAACCTAAGAAGGAGTCACGGTAAAGAAATGGGGCAAAGGTGAAAACACAGACTCTCTCTCTCTCTCACACTCACTCACTCAAGATTATTTGTGGTCTTCATCACAGTGTGTCCTTCAAAAAAAGTGCTAATTAAAATCTAATTAATCATGAAAGGACCTTGAACTCTTCAGACCAATTTTGTTGTTCTGTAATGTACGTAAGCTTTGGGAGCAACATAATTCTGACTTCTCAGGAATGAGTAAGCCCTAGGTGATACAAAATAAAGTAGTTTTCATCAAAATAAACAAAAATGTCATCATGTAAACTGTATCATAGTAGCTTACTTATAATTTCTAAAGTTTTCCTAGAGCTGTTTAATTATCATACTTGTTCCACTGTATTTTACGTTACACCCTGATCAAAATGAGACAATTTGATTTTCCTGGTCATTTCATAATCATCCGTTACAGCAGGAGGATTGAGTATGTAAGGCAAGTTCTCACCCTCAATTTCCCGCAAGACTCCATGTGGTACATCCCTGGTTGCTAAACAAATGTTTTCCCCTTAAAGTCACTCAACTTTCTTTGGTTTTGTTTTTAAGTAAAGGGATTCATCAGATCTGGCTTTCATTTTGATTTTAAAGTATCAGCCACATTATCAGCTTAGATAGCTCAATCTGATTTTAAGCCACAGCTTCCTAGAAAAGTAGGACATTAACTGCATGAATTGCCTTCTGTCACTAAGAAAGTTTTGGTTTCCTCAATTTTTTTTTCCCCTGGATTGGCAAACATAAAGCAATCATGTAAATTTAAATGTTAGGATGCTTAATGGTGAGCAACATTATGTACACATTGCCTGTTTTACTGAATTTAAGAAATAATTTTGACATGATGTCATATCATCTTCAGTGACCCTAGAGCATCAAGGCTTGTTTAGATGTAAATTGAACTCAATGGCAACTACCTAAGGCATCTAGCATTCATTAGAGTTTGATGAAAGAATAAATCAATCTAACTGATCATTAAAAATTATAATTGCCATTAGAAAAATGCCAAATATAAACTTTAAAAAATTGAAGATTTCCTGAAAGGCCAATCTAGTAATAATTTAACTAGTACGTTTGGCCACTCATTAAGTCCAAGGCATCGTACTGGTGGAATGGGAGACGCAAGGGTGGAAGAGAAGTGCTGTATAAGGCAGTTCTTCCTATAAAGGTTTAGAATTTGAATCTGGGATTCAAATTTAGACGTTGAACCTGGGACAACTGTTAGTTTGGAGCGTAATACTAGGTTATCACAAATATGATATCTTTTGTTATGCATTTTGAAGTTCTATGTGCAATATTTTGTACCTGTGAACATATGTGTAAACATCTAAGACACACATGCTAGAGAACAAGAACATATGTTTAACTATCTAAGACACACATGTTTGACATAATGGATTCTGTACTTGATTTGTCTTTGTATCCAAAAATGATTATCCCAATGCCTAGCCACTAATAATTACTCAAAAAGAGTTAGTTGAATGAGTAAATGATTGTATTAGTACATTTGTGCTGTTATTTTGACATTTATGGTAGAAAGAGAAAGATACTGAGAACAATTAAGCAACTGATTGTCAATTACCTCCAGGAGGAAGAGACTAGTATCAATAAAGCCACATCATCTTCAGATACTATGACATCATATATATGATGACTTTAAGCATGATAATAGCATTTTCCTCCCAGGAAAACAGGAAAACGTTTCTTCCTATTTAGATTCTGATCTTTTTTTATTTTTTGGGGGGGGGATGGAGTCTTGCTCTGTCAACAGGCTGGAGTACAGTGGCACGATCTCGGCTCACTGCAATCTCCGCCTCCCTGGTTCAAGCGATTCTCCTGCCTCAGCCTCAAGAGTAGCCGGGATTACAGGCACATGCCACCACACCCAGCCAATTTCTTTTTTCTTTTCTTTTTTTTTTTTTTTAAAGTAGAGACGAGGTTTCACCATGTTGGCCATGATGGTCTCCATCTCCTGATCTCATCTCTGCCCCACTCTGCCTCCCAAAGTGCTGGGATTACAGGTGTGAGCCACCACCCCAGCCTAGACTCTGTCCTTACTTAACATTATATTCAGAAGGTTGTCAGTGGACTTGCTACTAAGAAGCCTTATTGGAGAGCATTTTTAGGCTGTATAACATGGTCCCACTTTCAAAGTGCTGAGAGCTATTTCTGCTGAGGTGTAAGCCATAGGAAAATACTTGTGAACAATTTTTAGACATCATTACACTAAAAAATACAATTTTTAATAGCATAGGGAGGTTTATGCTTGCCTTACATTTCAATTTTAAGTACAAATGAAACAAATATAATGCAAAAGAAAACACTAGTAGAATATGTAGAATCCATTCAAGACCATGCTTTTCCTCTTACCCACTGTCATTTTAGCCATGCCACTTAACATGTTTCCTCAATTAAAATACGGGATAATAACATCTGCCTCACAGGATTCTTGTGAATGTTAAACGAGATGATGCATGTCAAATCTCATTTAATTGTGTTTAATTCATTTAACATTTTACTAGGTGCTGTGTGAGAAGCTTTCTCATTCCTGAAATGTATCAATTAGTAAGTCAGACTCTCCTTCATGTTTTCATAAAGTTAAGAATAATCAAATGTACTTGACTCTACTGCCATGTTTTCATAAAGTTAAGAGTAATCAAAGGTACTTGAACCATAATACATAGTGTATATTTAAGTAATAGAGGAAATTGTTTGAAACTGCAACTCTTGTGTTTTATAATTATATTGATTGAAGGGGTGTGTGTGTGTGTGTGTGTGTGTGTGTGTGTGTGTGTATTTTAAGTCATTCTTTTGTGAAAGTTCAGGAATCCTAAAGAATGCCAGTAACTTCTTCAGGAAACATTGACACAATTAAAATGGTCTACTCATTGAAAAACTTGAAAAACTCTTCTCTTAGAGTCCCTAAAGGTTTTCCCTGGGTTTACTTCCTTCTCTATCTTGATCATCATCTCCTTTTCTTTCCTCTGTGGATCATAATCAAAAATAAAGTTGTCCCTTTGGCCACCTGAAGATTCTGAGCTCGGAAGATGATCCACAAGCCATATGGACCCTCACAAAATGGTGATATCCAACTAGTGTAATTGACCAAAAAGCTGTATTTTTGACCAATTTTCCATGCTACCAGTAGCTTATAAGGTATGTATATGATTTCATAGACAGTGATTTTTATCTTCAGTCTCTCTCCCTCCACTGACTTTTCTCTGATGACCACCCTTAAATCTACTTTATGCTTATTTTGTAAAGCTCTCCTTCTACTTTTTTTAATACCCCAAAACTAATTTCATCCCCACTGTCTTGGCTCCAAGACCAAACTTCTTTAAAAAAGAAAAAAAGAAAAGACTTCAACCACTATCTTTAATTTTTTTATGCCCTAATATATCCTTAACTTGAAACAATCTGGGAATAACTTCCATGTCCTACTACTTCCATGTACTACTTACTTAAAAACACCATGATGTTCTAATTATTAAAACAAACAAACAAACAAAAAACCTCTTTTTTGGAAAGTCGTTCTCTAGGCTCCATGGTCTCTCTGATCTGCAAAAATTCTTCCTTATAGTATCATGAATCTTGTGGCTCTCCCCTCTTCTACAACCTCATCATTCGCTACATGTAGCAGCTGCTTCTCAGCAACAACCCTCCATCATGGAAGTAAATCATGACAATTTTGTGGTCAGTTACCTACCTCTGAGTTACTTAACCATCTGTAGCTCAGTATCTTCTCATGTAAATTGGGGATAATAATTGTGCCCACAACACAGGCTTATTGTGTGTACTAAATGAGTAAATTTATGTACAGTGCTTACTTAGAACAGTTCCCTGCACATAGAAAGCACTATGTAAGTTTTTGCTATTATTTTGCTGCTATTATTTACACTGCATATGTGTATATTGGTTCTAAGTCTTACTCTAGTTTAATTTGTATCATGGTTGGATAGGCACATGATAGACTACGTTAAACAATTCTTGAAGACTAACATAGTGTCTTAGTTGTGCATTCCCCATAATGCCTTGGGCATTGTAGGCCTGCAAGTAATGTTACCTGAAGTGTTAAACTGCTAACATTAGTAAAGTTTTACTTTCTATTTCTACTGTTTATACTTCTTGCTACATTTTACTCCCATAGGCTCAAATGTAATCCATAAATTAGGATTACTTATAAAACTGGTGATTCTTAAAATCGCCAGTTTCAGCACAGAAAGTATTTTAATTTTATCATGAAACTAAGAAGCTGGGTCATTTTTTCTCCTAAGAAATTAATTCTGCATTTTAATGAGAGGTTATCTAGTGTGTAGTGTGGTTTCTAGACCACTGATGGCCCACGAGTGCACTCTGACTGGTCTTCAGGCTCATCACTTGTAGTTTGCAGGTTTATAAGACACCATCTGTGCTTTTGTTGCTGCCATGATTTTATAATCTATTTATGATGGTCAATAAAATCCTAATATTACTTCAAGGGTACACCAATCATGCTGTTAATTCTGAAATTTATTTTATTCTTATGATGAGAAAAAGTTGGCAGATGAGGGGGTTCACTGGATTTTATGTATAGCAACTGACCTGAGATTGATCAAGTGTGATAACCATTCCTTCAGATAGTCTCTGAGCAGAAAAGGTTGCAAGCTCTTCAAGACTTTTTCACATAGTCTGTCTAATCACAGACCAAAGCTTTCCTGTTGACCAGCTGCATATAATTATATCTTTCTCTCTGAATCAAAGACAAAGCTAGACATCAGCCATCAGTAGTAAAGGACAGAAACAAAAAGTGGAGTCATACAAGGCTACTGACATTTTATCAAGACACGAACTGTAGTTTCGGTTCTAAAGAATCTGTTCAAATAACTCCAACTAACCAATGTTGTGCCTAGTATTATTTATTTCCCCCATTTCAATATAAGCCCCAGTTACTCTAGAAAGCAGCTTGACAATGCATAACTTCTCCATTAGGAATATTTTTATGGAGCCCATAGTTATGAGTTCATTTGCTATTCACTGTAATAGCACATATCATAATGAATTCATTTAGTATTCATGTGGATAACACAAACACCACTTAGTAACTGGTTAATGAACTGAGTGGAGTTCTTTATCCTTCCTAAATTTTATAAGAAACATGCTCATTTATTTAAATCATCAACTTCTTTTTAGCTTCATTTTACACATGCTAGCTTTTTGTTGTTCTTCAAGTCCAAGTAAAGAGCAGGAACAAGGGACAGCTCTCTCTAGATAATGGAAATTCAACAATGAAGAACCATGAGGTAAGAAGACAGAGTAATTACATGTAATTATGTACAAGTTTATTACAGGCTAGTTTTGACTGTTTTATTCTGAGAATTAACAATTACCAAAGTAATAATACTACATATACATCAATCTATGAGCTAAGTTAAAAGTGCTATTTTAATGCCCATTTTACAGATTACAAAACAAGACCAATAACTGAAATACAGAAGATTAAGTAATTTGTTCAAGTTCACATAGTAGTTAAGTGAAAAAGCTAGAGCTCAAACCCAAGGAGTCCCATTTCAGAGTCCATGGCCTTCACTGTTGTAATAAACCATACTCCAGTGTCTCAGCTCTTTTATAAAATAATATATGTGTATCTTGCTTAATAAAGTTTTATTATAAGGTGATCAAAATCTTCCTGAAGCAATTTGAAAAATTAACGTTCCAAACAGCTTCAATAACCTACAGTAAATTACTAAACCAAAAATTAGCACAAGCAAGTTATATCGTATTGGTAATTTGGGTTGCAATAACCAATTGCTTTTAGGTAGGGAATAAACACGGTCATCCAGGAAGAATTTTGTTTGGAACTCATGTCCACAAGGTAAAATATGGCATATCCCAGAGTAAAACAGACAAAGGAAAAGAGAAATACAGGAAACATAAAATAGAGTTCTCACCAGCAAAGTTAAGACCATGAATAGAAAGAAGTAATGTATAACATGGGGTACTAGTTATCACAGTAGATTTGCTCTTGTTAAATAACATCTACAAGCCAAACAGAAATCTACATGCAAAAATTAGAGGTCACGATAGGAGGAAGAAGAAAAGACCTCCCTTCCCTTCTATATATGTTTGCAAATTATTAATCAATGATTTTACATGAGAGATTAACAGAACTTAAGAAGGGATGTGAATAAAATGACATGTGAAGAAAATACCTAGTTTAGAACTTAGAGAAGCCAGAGGAAGAGATGAGAATTATTTATTAATGTATACTCTTAGTTTTTCTACAGAGGATTTAAGGTAAATATTATAAAATAGAAATCTGAATAAATTTAGTTTTGGAGTTTTTTTGGTTCTAATTTTTCTTATTTGCCTTAAAGGTTTTTTTTCAAAAACAGTTTTAGGTACATAGCAAAATTGAGAGGAAGGTATAGAGATTTCCCATAAGCCTCTGCCCCCACATATGCATAGATAGCCTCCCCTGTTGTAACATCCGCCACAGGGTGATTTATTTGTTACAATTGGTGAATCTACACTGACACATTGTAATCACCAAAGGTCCATAGTTTACATTAGGGTTCACTCCTGGCATTGGACATTCCATGAGTCTGGGCAAATGTATAATGATACGTATCCTTCATTATAGTACCATAATGATTACTGCCTTAAAAATTCTCTGTGCTCCACATATTCATCCCTTGTCCTACCCCTAGAAGCCACTGATCTTATTACTGTCTCCATAGTGTTGCTATTTCCACAATGTCATATATAGTTAGCATCATGCTGTATGTAGCTTTTCCAGTTTGACTTCTTTCACTGAATAACATGCTTCTAAGTTTCCTCCATATCATTTCATGGCTTGATTGTTCACTTCTTTTTTGTGCTCAATAATATTCCATTGTCTGGGTGAATCACAGTTTATCTATCTATTGACCTATTGAAGGACATCTTTTGATTCCAAGTTTTGGCAATTATGAATAAAGCTGCTACAAACGTTGTGTGCAGGTTTTTGTATAAAGGAGTGAAAACATAAGTTCCCAACTCCTTTGGGTAAATATTAAGGAGTACTATTGCTTGATTGTATGGTAGGATTCGTTTTGTAAAACAATGCCAAAGTGTCTTCCAAATGTCTATACAATGTTGCATTCTTATAAGCAATGAATGAGAGTTCCTGTTGTTCCATATCTTGTTCCATATATTTGCCTGCTTATGGTATTGTTCTGGATTTCAGCTATTCTTCTTTTATCTATTTTTTGCATGTCTTTTTTATTTTTAGTTAAAAAATAACAATTGTACATATTCATGGGGTACACAGTGATGTTTAAACACATATAATATACAATGAACAGATTAGAGTAATGATAATATCTACCATCTCAAAATTTATCATTTATTTGTGTTAGGAACATTCAATATCCTCTTTCTAGCTATTTGAGTCTATGTAACACATTATCATCATCCTGCAGTGGTACAGAACACTAGAACTCATTCCTCCTATCTAGCTTGCAATTTTATAAGCTTTAATCTCTCCCTATCTCTCCCTTCTCCCTGCTCTTCTCAGCCTTATTCTACATTTTATTTCTTGGAGATCAATATTTTTTTGCTTCCACATATGAATGAGAATATGCAGTGTTTACTTTCCATTCCTGGCTTATTTCACTTAATATAATATCCTCCAGTTCCACCCATGTTGCCATGAATAACAGGATTTCATTCTTTTTTATGGTTGAATGGTATTCCATTGTGTATACATAATACATTTTTGTTATCCATTTGTCTGTTGTTGGACCCCTAGATTGATTCATTACTTGGATATTGTGAGCAGTGCTGCAATAAAGTTGTGGGCAGAGGTATCTCTTTGATATAATGATTTCCTTTCCTTTAGATAAATGCCCAGTAGTGTGATTATTGGATCCTATGGTAATAATATTTGTAGTTCTTTGAGGCACCTCCATACTATTCACCATAGTGACTATGCTAGTTTACATTTCCACCAACAGGGTACAAGAGTTCCCTTTACTCCGCATCCTCACCAGCATTTATTTTTTCTTTTTGATAATAGCCATCTTGCATGGGGTGAGATAATATCTCATTATAGTTTCGATTTGCATTTCCCTGGAGTATCAATGATGTTGAGCATTTTTTCATGTGTTTTGATCACTTGTGTGTCTTCTTTTGAGAAACGTCTGTTCAGATCATTTGCCTATTTTAAAATCAGATTGTTTATTTTTTGCTGTTGAGATGTTTGAGTTCTGTGGCCAGGTACAGTGACTCATGCCTATAATCTTAGCACTTTGGGAGGCTGAAGCAGGCAGATCACCTGAGGTCAGAAGTTCGAGACCAGCCTGACCAACATGGAGAAACCCCATCTCTCTTAAAAATACGAAATTAGCTGGGTGAGGTGGCTCACGCTTGTAATCCCACCTACTGGGAGGCTGAGGCATGAGAATCATTTAAACCCAGGAGGCAGAGGTTGCAGTGAGCCAAGATTGTGCCACTGTACTCCAGTCAGGGTGACAGAGAGATTCCATCAAGGAAAAAAAAAGATATTTGAGTTCCTTGTATATTCTGAATATTAATCCCCTGTTGAATGAGTAGCTTGCAAATATTTCTCTCCCATTCAGTAGGCTTTTAACTCTGTTAATGATTGTTTCCTTTGCTGTGTGGAAGCTTTTTAGTTTGACTTAATCCCACTTGTTTATTTCGGCCTGTGCTTTTGAGGCTTTATTCATAAAATCTTTTCCTAGACCAACGTCTTGAAATGTTTCCCTATGTTTTCTTCTAGTATCCAAACTGGAAAAGAGAAAGTCAAATTGTCTATGTTTGCAGATGACATGATCTTAATATAGCAAAACCTAAAGATTCTACCAGAAACCCTCTTAGAACTAATATTCAGTAAAGTTACAGGATACAAAATTAATATACAAAAATCAATGATATTTTTATTCACTAACAATAAACTATCTGAAAAAAATTTGAAAAGGCAATCTCACAATAGCTACAAAAAATAAAATAAAATGCCTAGGAACAAAATTAACTAAAGAAGTGAAAGACCTCAACAAGGAAAACTACAAAATACTGATAAAAGAAATCAAAGAGGATACAAACAAATGTAAAGACATCCTATGCTCATTGATCAGAAAAATTAATATTATTAAAATGACAATACTATACAAAGCAATCTACGGATTTGATGCAATCCTAATCAAAATTCCAATGACATTCTTCACAGTAATAGAAAAAATAATCCTAAAATTCAAATGGAACCACAAAAGACCCTGAGTAGCCAAATCAATCCTGAGCAAAAAGAACATAGCTTGAGGTATAATACTACCATACCTTAAAATATACTATAAATCTGTAATAACCTAAACAGCAAGGCACTGGCATAAAAACAGATGCAAAGACTAATGGAACAGAATAGAGAACCCAGAAATTAATCCAAGTATTTACAGCCAACTAATTTTTGACAAAGCTGCCGAGAACACTTACTAGTGAAAGGAGAGTTTCTTCAATAAATGGTGCAGAGAAAACTGGATATCTATATGAAGGAGAATGAAACTAGACCTCCATCTCTCACCTTAGATAAAAATGAAATCCATTTCAATTTTCTGATAATGGCTAACCAGTTTTCCCAGCACTATTTATTAAACAGGGAACCCCTTCCCCATTGCTTGCTTTTGTCAGGTCTGTAGAAGATCGGGTGGCTGTAGGTATGTGGTCTTATTTTTGAGTTTTCTATTCTGTTTCATTGGTATGTGTCCATTTTTGTACCTGTACCATGCTGTTTTTGTTACTGTAGACTTATAGTATAGTCTGAAGTCAGGTAGCATGATGCCTCCAGCTTTGTTCTTTTTGCTTATGATTGGCTTGTCTATTCTCGCTTTTCTTCTGTTCCATATGAATTTAAAAATAGTTGTTTCTAATTTTGTGAAGAATGTCAAAGGTAACTTAATGAGAATAGCATTGAATCTATAAATTACTTTGGACAGTTGGCCATTTTCACAATATTGATTCCTCCTATCCATTAGCATGCAATATTTCTCCATTTGTTGTATACTCTCTGAGTTTGAGCCATGGTTTGTAATTCTCCTTGAAGAGGTCCTTCACTTCCCTGGTTAGCTGTATGCCTAGGTATTTTATTCTTTTTGTAGCAATTGTGAATGGAAGTTCATTTATGATTTGGCTCTCTGCTCGCTTGTTGTTGGTGTATAGGAATGCTAGCGATTTTTGCACATGATTTTACATCCTGAGACATTGATGAAATTGTTTATCAGCTTAAGATGCTTTTGGGCTGAGATGATGGGGTTTTCTAGACCTAGGATCATGTAATCGCCAAAAAACAAAACAAAACAAAGCAGAATTTGACTTCGTCTCTTCCTATTTGAATACACTTTATTTCCTCCTCTTGCCTGATATCCCTGGCCGGGACTTCCACTACTATGTTGAATAGGAGTGGTAAGAGAGGGTGTCCTTGTCTTGTGCCAGTTTTCAAGAGGAATGCTGCCCATTCAGTATGATATTTTGCCCATTCGGTATGATATTGGCTGTGGGTTTGTCGTATATGGCTATTATTATTATTATTATTACTATTATATGGAGTCTTGCTCTGTCACCCAGGCTGGAGTGCAGTGGTGCAAACTCGGCTCACTGCAACCTCTGCCACCTGGGTTCAAGAGATTCTCCTGCCTCAGCCTCCTGAGTAGCTGGGATTACAGGCTTGTGCCACCACACCTGGGTAATTTTTATATTTTTAGTAGAGATGAGGTTTCAGCATCTTGGCCAGGCTGGTCTTGAACTCCTGACCTTGTGATGCATCTGTCTTGGCCTCCCAAAATGCTGGGATTACAGGTGTGAGCCACTGTGCCCTGCTGGCTCTTATTATTTTGAGGTATGTTCCTTCAATACCAAGTTTATTGAGAGTTTTTAACATAAAGGGATATTTAATTTTATCAGAGGTCTTTTCTGTATTTGTTGATAAAGTCATGTGGTTTTTGTCTTTATTTCTCTTTTTGTGATGAATCATATTTATTGGTTTTTGTGTTGAACCAAGTTTGCATCCTTGGGATCAGGCCGACTTGATCATGGTGGATAAGCTTTTTGATGTGCTGCTGGATTAAGTTTGCCAGTATTTTATTGAGGATTTTTGCATTATGTTCATCAAGAATATTGGCCAGAAGCTTTTCTATTTTCTTGCATCTCCATCAGGTTTTGGTATCAGGATGATGCTGACCTCATAGAATGAGTTAGGGAAGAGTCCTACTCTTCAATTTTTTGGAATAGGTTCAGTATAAATGGTACCAATTTCTCTTTGTACCTTTGGTAGAATTTAGCTGTGAATCCATCTGGGCCTGAGGTTTTTTTGTTGGTGGGCTATTTATTACTGCCTCGATTTCAGAACACGTTATTGGTCTATTCAGGGATTCCATTTCTTCCTGGTTCAGTCTTGGTAGGGTGTGTTTGTCCAGGACATTGTTCATTTCTTTTTGATTTTCTAGTTTCTATGCATAGAGATGTTTATAATATTCTTTGATGGTTGTTTGTATTTCTGTAGGGTTAATAGTGATATCTCCCTTTTCATTTCTGATTGTGTTTTGTTTATTTGATTTTTCTCTCTTTTCTTCTTCATTAATCTAGCTAGTGGTCTATCTATTTTATTAGTTTTTCCAAAAAACTAGCTCCTGGATTCGTTGATTTTTTGAAGGGTTTTTCATGCCTCTATCTCCTTCAGTTTGGCTCTGATCATGGTTACTTCTTGCCTTCTACTAGCTTTGAGGTTTGTTTCCTCTTCGTTCTCTAGTTTTTTTAGTTGAGATGTTAGATTGTTAACTTGAGATCTTTCTAGATTTTTGATGTGGGCATTTGATGTTATAAATTTTCCTCTTAACACTGCTTTAGTTGCATCCCAGAAATCCTGGTATATTGTCTCTTTGTTTTCTTTAGTTTCAAATAACTTCTTGATTTTTGCCTTAATTTCATTATTTACCTGAGAGTCATTCAGGAGTGAGTTGTTCAATTTCCATATAATTGTTTGGTTTTGAGTGGATTTCTTATTTCTGAGTTCTAATTTTATTGCACTGTGGTCTAAGAGACTGTCATGATTTCAGCTCTTTTATATTTGCTGAGCAGTGTCTTACTTCCTGTAATGTGATCAACTTTAGAGAAAGTGTTCTGTGGCAATGAGAAGAATGTATATTCCATTGTTTTAGGGTGTAGAGTTCTGTAGATATCTATCAGGTCCCCTTGATCCAGAGCTGAGCTCAGGTCCTGAATATCTTTGTTAATTTTTTGTCTCGATGATCTGTCTAATATTGTCCGAGGGATGTTAAAGTCTCCGACTCTCACTGTGTGAGAGTCTAAGTCTCTTTGTAGGTCTCTAAGAATTTGCTTTATGAATCTGGGTGTTCCTGTATTGGGTGAACAAGTATTTAGGAAGTTAGCTGTTCTTGATGAATTGAACCCTTTGAGGTAGTCTTCCTTGAGTTAAATCTGCTTGGTATTCTATATTTTTCTTATACTTTGATGTTAATATCTTTCTCTGGGTTTTGAAAGTTCTCTGCTGGCCAGGCATGGTGGCTCATGCCTGTAATCCCAGCACTTTGAGAGGCTGAGGCAGGTGGATCATGATGTCAGGAGTTGGAGACCAACCTGGCCAATATGGTGAAACCTTGTCTCTACTAACAAAAGATACAAGAATTAGCCAGGTGTCATCGTGCATGCCTGTAGTCCCAGCTACTCAGGAGGCTGAGGCAGAATAATCACTTGAACCCAGGAGGTAGAGGTTGCAGTGAGCTGAGATTGCTCCACTGCACTCCAGCCTGAGTGACAGAGTGAGACACTGTCTCAAAAAAAAATTCTCTGTTATTATCCCTTTAAGTAAACTTTCTACTGACATCTGTTTCTCTACCTCCCCTTTAAGGCCAGTAACTCTTAGATTTGCCCTTTTGAGGCTATTTTCTAGATCCTGTAGGCATGCTTCATTGTTTTTTTCTTTTGTCTTCTCTGTATGTGTATTTTCAAATAGCATGTCTTCAAGCTCACTAATTCTCTCTTCTGCTTTATCAATTCTGCCCTTAAAAGACTCTGATGCATTATCTGTTATGCCAGTTGTGTTTTTCAGCACCATAATTTCTGTGTAATTCCTTTTAATTATTTCAATCTCTTTGTTAAATTTATCTGATGGAATTCTGAATTCCTTCTCTGTTATCTTGAATTTCTTGGAGTTTGCACAAAACAGCTATTTTGAATTCTCTATCTGAAAGGACGTATATTTTTGTTTCTCCAAAACTGGTTTCTGGTGCCTTATTTAATTCACTTGGTGAGGTCACTTTTTCCTGGATGGTCTTGATACTTGCAGATGTTTGTCTGTATCTGTCTGGTCTTCACAGGCTGCACTTGTTTGTACCTACCCTTCCTATGAAGACTTTCCAGATATTCAAAAGGACTTAGGTGTTGTGATCTAAACTATATCTGCTTTAGGGGTTGTCCCAAGGCCAGTAACACTGTGGTTCCTGTAGACTAATAGATGTCCCAATTTGCTGGTCTTGGACAAGATATGGATGAATTCTTTAGATTACCAGGCAGAGACTTTTGCTCTCTTCATTTTCTCCTTAAGAATCAAAATCTCTCTCTGTTCTGAGCCATCTGGAGCTGGGGATAGAGTGACACAAGATAAAACCATTCAGGGCCACCACCACTAGGACTGTGCTAGATCAGAGTGAAGCCAGCACAGCACTGGATCTCACCCAGGGCCTACCATAACCACTCCCTGGCTACCACCTATGTTCCCTCAAGGCCTGGGGCTCTACAATTGGCAGGTGGCAAAACCAGCAATGTCTGTGCCCTTTCCTTCAGGGCAGCAAGTTTCCTCAGTGCCCAGGCAGGTTCAGAGGTGCCATCCAGGAGCTAGGAACTAAAGTAAAAAACCTTAGAAGTCGACCTGGTGTTCTATTGTACTGTGGCTGAGCTGGCACTCAAATAACAAGACACAGTTCTTCCTACTATTTCTTCTTCCCCTTTTCTTTCTTTTTTTTTTCTCTCTCTCTTTTTATTGTAATTTAGGTTCTGGGGTACATGTGCAGATCATGCAAGATTGTTGCATAGGTACATACATGACAATGTGGTTTGCTGCCTCCATCCCCCTGTTACCTATATCTGGCATTTCCCCCTGTATTATCCCTCCCCAACCTCCCCACCCCCCCCGTGTCCCTCCCCTAGCCCCCTCCCAACAGACCCCAGTGTGTGATATTCCCCTCCCTGTGCTCATGTGTTCTCATTGTTCGACATCTGCCTATGAGCAGGAACATGCGGTATTTGATTTTCTGTTCTAGTGTCAGTTTGCTGAGAATGATGGTTTCCAGATTCATCTATGTCCCTACAAAGAACACAAACTCATTGTTTTTTTTTATGGCTGCATAGTATTCCGTGGGGTATATGTGTCACATTTTCTTTGTCCAGTCTATCATTGATGGGCATTTGGGTTGGTTCCAGGTCTTTGCTATTGTAAACAGTGCCACAATGAACATACATGTGCATGTGACTTTATAATAGAACGATGTATAATCATTTGGGTATATACCCAGTAATGGGATTGCTGGGTCAAATGGAATTTCTATTTCTATATTTTCTTGAGGAATCACCACACTGTCTTCTGTAATGGTTGAACTAATTTACACTCCCACCAACAGTGTAAAAGAGTTCCTATTTCTCCACATCCTTTCCAGCATCTGTTGTCTCCTGATTTTTTAATGATCACCATTCTAACTGGTGTGAGATGGTATCTCAATGTGGTTTTGATGTGCATTTCTCTGATGACTGCTGACGATGAGCATTTTTTCACGTTTGTTAGCCTCGTAAATGTCTTCTTTTGAAAAGTGTCTATTCATATCTTTTGCCCATTTTTGAATGGGTTTGTTTGTTTTTTTCTTGTAGATCTGCTTTAGTTCTTTGTAGATTCTGGATATCAGCCCTTTGTCAGATGGGTAGATTCCAAAAATTTTTTCCCATTCTGTTGGATGCCAGTTCACTCTAATGATTGTTTCTTCTGCTGTGCAGAAATTCTTAAGTTTAATTAGATCTCATTTGTCTATTTTGGCTTTTGTCACCAATGTTTTTGGTGTTTTGGTCATGAAGTCCTTTCCTATGCCTATGTCCTGAATGGTTTTGCCTAGGTTTTCTTCTAGGATTTTTAAGGTGTTAAGTTTTATGTTTAGCTCTTTAATCCATCTGGAGTTAATCTTAGTGTAGTGTGTAAGGAAGGGGACCAGTTTCAGCTTTCTGCAGATGGCTAGCCAGTTTTCCCAACTTCATTTATTAAACAGGGAATCCTTTCCCCATTGCTTGTTTTTGTCAGGTTTGTCAAAGATCAGATGGTTGCAGATGTGTGATGTTTATTCTGAGGGGTTTATTCTGTTCCATTGATCTATATCTCTGTTTTGCTACCAGTACCATGCTGTTTTGATTACAGTAGCCTTGTAGTATAGTTTGAAGTCAGGTAGTGTGATGCCTCCAGCTTTGTTCTTTTTGCTTAGGATTGCCTTGGCTATGTGGGCCCTCTTTTGGTTCTATACGAAGTTTAAAGTGGTTTTTCTCCAGTTCTATGAAGGTCAATGGTAGCTTGATGGGGATAGCATTGAATCTATAAATTACTTTGGGCAGTATGGCCATTTTCACAATATTGATTCTTCCTAACTATGAGCATGGAATGTTTTTTCATCTGTTTGTGTCCTCTCTTATTTCCTTGAGCAGTGGTTTGTAGTTCTCCTTGAAGAAGTCCTTCACATCCTTTGTTAATTGTATTCCTAGGTATTTTATTCCCTTTGTAGCATTTGTGAGTGGGAGTTCACTCATGATTTGGCTCTCTGTCTGTTATTTGTGTATAGGAATGCTTGTGACTTCTGCACATTGATTTTGTATCCAGAGACTTTGCTGAAGTTGCTTATCAGCTTAAGGAGACTTCGGGCTGAGATGATGGGGTCTTCTAAATATACAATCATGTCATCTGCAAATAGAGACAATTTGACTTCCTCTTTTCTTAATTGAATACTCTTTATTTCTTTTTCTTGCCTGATTGCTCTGGCTAGAACTTCCAATACTATACTGAATAGGAATGGTGAGAGAGGGCATCCTTGTCTAGTGCTGGTTTTCAGAGGGAATGCTTCTAGTTTTTGCCCATTCAGTATGATATTAGCCGTGGGTTTATTGTAAATAGCTTTTATTATTTTGAGATACGTTCCATCAATACCTAGTTTATTGAGAGTTTTTAGCATAAAGTGCTGTTGATTTTTGTCGAAGGCCTTCTCTGCATCTATGGAGATGATTACATGGTTTTTGTCTTTGGTTCTGTTTATGTGGTGGATTACGTTTATAGATTTGTGTATGTTGAACCAGACTTGCATCCCCAGGATGAGGCCTACTTGATTGTGATGGATAAGCTTTTATATGTGCTGTTGCATTTGATTTGCTGGTATTTTATTGAAGATTTTTGCATCAATGTTTATTATGGATATTGGCCTTAAGTTTTCTTTTTTAGTTGAGTCTCTGCCAGGTTTTGGTATCAGGATGATGTGATATTGGTCTCATAAAATGAGTTAGGGAGGATTCTCTCTTTTTTTATTCTATGAAATAGTTTCAGAAGGAATGGTACCAGCTCCTCTTTGTACGTCTCATAGAATTCAGCTGTAAACCCATCTGGATCTGGACTTTTTTTGATTGGTAAGCTATTAATTGCTGCCTCAACTTCAGATCTTGCTATTGGTCTATTCAGGGATTCAACTTCTTCCTGGTTTAGTCTTGGGAGGGTGTAAGTGTCCAGGAATTTATCCATTTCTTCCAGATTTGCTGGTTTATATGCATAGAGTTGTTTGTAGTAATCTCTGATGATGGTTTGTATTTGTGTGGCTTCGTTGGTGATATCCCCTTTATCATTTTTTATTGCATCTATTAGATTCTTTCTCTTTTCTTTTTTATTAGTCTGGCTAGCAGACTGTTCGTTTTGTTGATTTTTTCAAAAAACAAGCTCTTGGTTTTATTAATTTTTTGAAAGGTTTTCATCTCTATCACATTCAGGTCTGCTCTGATCTTAGTTATTTCTTGTATTCTGCTAGCTTTTGAGTGTTTTTGATCTTGCTCCTCTAGCTCTTTCAATTTTGACAATAGGGTGTCGATTTTAGATCTTTCCTCGCTTTTCATGTGGGCATTGATTGCTATAAATTTCCCTCTAGACACTGCTTTAAATGTGTCCCAGAGATTCTGGTACGTTATGTCTTCATTCTTATTGGTTTCAAAGAACATCTTTATTTCTGCCTTCATTTCATTGTTTATCCAGTTGACATTTAGGAGCAAGTTGTTCAGTTTCCATGTAGTTGTACAGTTTTGAGTGAGTTTCTTAATCTTGAGTTCTAATTTGATTGCACTGTGGTCTGATAGACTGTTATGATTTCTCTTATTTTTCATTTGCTGATGAGTGATTTACTTCCAATTATCTGGTCAATTTTAGAGTAATTGCCATGTGGTGCTGACAAGAATGTATATTCTGTGGATTTGGGGTGGAGAGTTCTATAGATGTCTATTAGGTCTGCTTGGTCCAGATCTACATTCAAGTCCTGGATGTCCTTGTTGATTTTTTGTCTCATTGATCTGTCTAATATTGACAGCAGAGTGTTAAAGTCTCCCACATTATTGTGTGAGAGTCTAAGTCTCCTTGTAGGTCATCAAGAACTTGCTTTATGTATCTGGGTGTTCCTGCATTGGGTGCATATATATTTAGGATCATTAGCTCTTCTTGTTGTATTGATCCTTTTACCATTATGTAATGCCCTTCTTTGTCTCTTTCGATCTTTGTTGGTTTGAAGTCCATTTTATCAGAGACTAGGATTGCAACCCCTGCTTTTTTTGCTCTCCATTTGCTTGGTAAGTCTTCTTCCATCCCTTTATTTTGAGTCTGTGTGTGTCTTTGCTCATGAGATGGCTCTCCTGACTACAGCACACAGAAGGTGCTTGACGTTTTATCCAGTTTGCCAGTCTGTGTCTTTTGATTGGGGCATTTAGGCCATTTACATTTAATGTTAATATTGTTATGTATGAATTTGATCCTGCCATTTTGTTACTGGCTTTTATTTTTCCCCCATTAGTTGATGTGGCTTCTTCATTGCATTGTTGGTCTTTACCATATGGTACATTTTTGTAGTGGCTGGTACTGGTTGTTCCTTTTCATGTTTAGTGCTTCCTTTAGAAGCTCTTGTAAGGCAGGTCTGGTGGTAATGAAGTCTCTCAGTAGTAACTTGTCCATAAAGGATTTTATTTCTCCTTCACTTATGAAGCTTAGTTTGGCTGGATATGAGATTCTGGGTTGAAAGTTCTTTTCTTTAAGGATGTTGAATATTGGCCCCCACTGTCTTCTGGCTTGTAGGGTTTCTACTGAGAGATCTGCTTTGAGTCTGATGGGCTTCCCTTTGTGGGTTACTTGGCCTTTCTCTCTGGCTGCCCTTAGCATTTTCTCCCTCACTTCAGTGCTGGTGAATCTGATGATTATGTGCCTTGGCGTTGCTCTTCTTGAGGAATATCTTTGTGGTGTTGTCTGTATTTCCTGGATTTGAATGTTGGCCTGCTTTGCTATGTTGGGGAAGTTCTCCTGGATAATATCCGGGAGAGTGTTTTCCAGTTTGGATTCATTCTCCCCGTCACATTCAGGTACACCTATGAAACATAGATTAGGTCTTTTCACATAATCCCATATTTCTTGGAGGATTTGCTCATTTCTTTTTACTCTTTTTTCTCTAGTCTTGCCTTCCCATTTTATTTCATTGAGTTGCTCTTCAATCTTGGATTTCCTTTCTTCTGCTTGATCAATTCGGCTATTGAAACTTGTGTACATTTTGCAAAGTTCTTGTGCTGTTTTTGCGCTCCATCAGGTCATTTATGTTCTCCTCTAAGCTGGTTATTCTAGTTAGCATTTTGTCCAATCTTTTTCAAGGTTTTTAGTTTCTTTGCATTGGGTTAGAACATGTTCCTTTAGCTCAGAGAAGTTTATTATTACCCACCTTCTGAAGCCTGCTTCTGTCAGTCCATCAAACTCATTCTCTATCCTGTTTTGTTCCCTTGCTGGTGAGGAATTGTGATCCCTTGGAGGAGAAGAGGCATTCTGGTCTTTGATGGTTTCATCCTTTTTGCTCTGGTTTCTTCCCATCTTCATGGATTTATCTAGCTTTGATCTCAGGGAGTCACCTGATGATGTAGTCTGTCCCTTGTCCACCTGTAGAGGTGCTGCTGGGTTGCCACAGACACAGTCTGGCTGCTGTTTAGGCTTCCTGTGTCTTTTGTTTACAAAGGGAGATTAGGTCCACCTCTGTAATGGTGTATGCCCTTCCCCGCATCGAGCTCAGTCCTTCCAGGTCAAGCTGGAACTGATGTGCTGGCTGTGAAACCCTCAAGCAAGAGGGCTTCAGCCTTCTGGGCTTTGTTGCAGGAGGGATCCACCTAGCCTATCGTCTGTCTCCCTGCTTTTTGCACCCCCTAATCTCCAGGGGGCCAGTAGCTCCATCCGGCAGGCTCTCCCAGCCAGCCAATGCATCCACCTAGGTCTGTTCCAACAATCTGTGGCACCGACTGGGGCTGTTGTTCAGCTCTACACAGGTAGCTTGGGTGCTTTTCAGCCCAGTAAAGATCTCCTGGTCTGTGGGTGCAGAGGCTTTGGGAGAAGTGCAATATCTGGACTGGTGTGCCAGGGCTGGGGGAGTCCCCCGATCCTCTGGTCAGATGCACTTCCTGGGTGGAGCAGCAGCCCACTCCACCTTGGTTTGCTCTTTTTGGGCTATGCTCACTGTCCAACCAGTCCAATTGAAATGAATCTAGTACATCGTTTGGAGATGCGGAGATCACTTGCTTTCTGCATCTCTCTCACTGGGACCTGCGTACCGGAGCTGTTTCGATTTGGCCATCTTGGAGGAAGTTCTCTTCCCCTTTTTCAAAGGCAGAGGAGCCTCACTCCATGGCCACTGCCACCACCAGACCACAAGAGTATAGCCAGACTACTGCTGATCTTCACTTAAGGTCCAAGAGCTAAGTCAGCTTCTGGTGAGAGCTTCCCGGCCTGGGATTTGCCCTTCAGGGAATTAGACTCCACTCTGGCCCAGGGCAGGTCCAGAAATGCCATCCAAGAGCCAAGTTCTAGAACTGGGGACCTCAAGGGCCTGCTTCACACTCTATCCTCCAGTAGCTGAGCTAGTAGTATCTAAGGTGCAAAATGGAGTCCCCTTTACTTTTCCCTTGCTTTTCTCAAGCAGAAGAAATCTTGCCCCATAGCCACCACAGCTGGGAATGTGCTGAATCTCACTCGAAGCCAGCAAGTCTCAGAGTCTCATTCAAGGCCCTCAATGCAGTCTGTTAGTATTACTGCTAGTTATCCAAGGCCCAAGGGCTCTTCAGTTAGCAGGTAATAAATCTTGCCATGACAGAGTCTTTCACTTTCTTATTCCCTCTCCTTTTTGTTCTTCTTTCCTTTTCTTTCCTTTCCCTATCCCTTACTCTTCTTTATTTTCTTTTTGGTTCATTATTGTCTCCAGTCTTTTCTTTCTTCCTATAACAATGACAGAATATGCACACTTACATATACACACACACACACACACACACATATGTAATCAGATTGTCATGTCCTAACTTCATTTCTAAAAGTCACCTATTTGGCCCAGAAGATGTCCTGGCTTTAAATAAAAGATATGAAATTATTTTCTTATTTTATGTGAAATACTCCAGAAAAAAATTGATAAAATGCAAGCAAGACACAAAATTTCATATATATGTGTAATTTCCTGTGACCTAATCCAGTGAGTTTCAAATAAGGGACTATATTGGGAATCCTTATGGATTTTTAATTATTTCAAGAGCCTGAGGGAAGCCTTAAATTGATCTGCAATAGCACTTCATTGCTTCTTTTCTTTTGGCTCCAATTAGGTCAGCTCAGTATAGAGAAACTGTCTGGTTCTTGCTGATCAGAATCTCTGATGAAGAGTTATAACTGACTTTGGTTTTAAAAAGAGAGAAAGCAGTGAAAATGATCAACTTATACTTTTTCTGGGAGTAATATGTCTCAACACGTGAAGTACATGGTACTGGAGAAGAAAATGAACAAATCAAACTCCTTATAGTTATCTTTTCTTATCTAAAATTAAAGAGGTGGACTGGATACTTTCACCTGTTCTGAATAATAGTGGTAGGACCACGCCAGAGTGATTCTTTAATTGAAACATGCTTTGGTGTTTCAGGCACTCAGCCCTTTCATTGTGGTAAGACTATAAGAAAATGTTTATAAATCCTATCATTGTATTTGTTATTTAGGAATATTATTGAGTATCTTTTCTAGCCACATTATACAATGTGGTTCTAGTGTGAAACCCATTTCACTATTTCACATTGGAATCATTGGAATCCAGAAAGCTCAGAGTCAAATTCAAATCTTAATCACAGGCATTGGAGAGGTCTTTTAGGCTAACTGTACTCTAATATCTCTGGCCCTGGAGTTTTTTAACAATTCAGTGATTTCCAGTTGCTGATTTCATACACACAGAGCTTAGAGTTGCCACACTATGTAGCCAAGACTACATGTACTAGGTAGCACTAGACGTAGTGCCTTATAAGTACAGTCTCATTTATTTTTCATATTTGCACCAATTTAGAAATAAGAAAACCAAGGCAGAGTAAGGGTAAGTAACTTGTCCCAGTGTATGCAGCAAGTATAGAGACAGGATTTCAATTTCTGATTAGTCTGATTCCAAGGTGCTTTGATATACAACACTACGTTTTTCCCAATAAAATAAATGAGAGAAAAAAGCTTTAAAAGATGAAAAGGAAAAAATGTATATAAATAGAAGCTTGAAAAAGGGCATGGGAATGGAGTCAGGGGTATGCAGGGGCAGGTAATATGAAAAGAAGCTGAAGGGGCAGCCTTGCTAGCCTCCAGTTAGTTTTATTGTGTCTCTACCTTGTAAAAACATAGAGGTTTTCATTACTGTTGGGTAACTGATGGCAGATCATATGGGTATGAACACAAGATAAAATGTATGTATAAAAATAAATATGGTAAGAGGTTTTTGAAACCTGTCTTGCTTCTTAGCTCAGCATACTTCAGATTTGTCTCTCATTTGGGGCAGACTATCATGTCCTAACGCCATTTCTAAAAGTCACCTCTTTGGCCCAGAAGATGTCTTTGTTTTAAATAAAAGATATGAAAGTACTTTCTTATGTGAAATACTCCAGACAAAATTTATAAAATGCAAGCAAGACACAAAATTCCGTTCTTAAGGTAAACCTACAATGGAGATATATAGGATTTATGAACACTAAAGGGTGCAAATAAAATCTATCTCCCAAATTTGTGGGGTAAAATAATTCTCTGGCTTGTTTTGTTCTTCATAAAAGCCAGAGTTTCAATACACTTATTGTAGCACTAGTGTTGAAAAGAGCTGTGAAAGATTGCCAAAAATAGAAATAATCTTTAAATAAAATTTAAAAATAACCACTGGACAATATTTTTATTTTGAACATCTAAAAGAGAGACAGCAGCATTGATATATGGCTAGAAAGTTACTATAAAAGATGTAAAATCAAAGACAAGTTGACAGGACTGGAAATCCTCCACCATGGTGAGTAAACACAGCAATGAGAGGTATATGGTAGCAAAGCCTTTGTAGCAGGATTTGCAGCCTTTTTGGAAATCCATTCTCAGCAAACAAATAATATTTTGTCCCTAAATACTTCAGTCTCCTATGAAAAGAACAGATGCAAAAGTCAGGCCACACCTGGGTCAAAGAGTCAGTTTATTCACTGTCTACCTTATGTCTCCAGTCTTGATAGCTGAAAGTAAACGATAACCACAATTTGCATTACCTTACCTTACAGAGATACTGATCCAATTCAACAACAAAAACAAAAACTTCTGCTCATCTCTGTAAGGATGCCCATTTATAAGACTGACAGGCTGATGAGCTATCTTACTGTTATGGACAGAAATGTGTCCCCCTAACTGCACTAAATTCTTATGTTGAAGCTTTAATTCCCAGAGTATGACTGCACTTGGAGATGGGGGCTTTAAAGACAGGATTAAGTTAAAATGAGGCAATCAGGTTAGACCCTAAACCAATCTCACTGGTGTCCTTATAAAAAGAGAAATTTGGATGCACAGAGGGATACCAGGGATGTGGGCCAACAGAGGAAAGGCCATGTGAGGACATGAGGAGAAAGTGGCCATCTGCGAACCAAGGGGAGAGGCCTCAGAACCAAACCAACCCTGCGAACACCTTGGTTTTGGACTTCTAGCCTCCTGAACTGTGAGAAAATAATTTCTGGTGTTTAAGCTACCCAATCTGTGGTATTTTGTTATGGGAGCCCTAGAAGACTAATAGACCTGCCTTTTTCTCTGGATTCTTTGGACTAGGATGGAGGAGAGAGATCCCTCCCAATCTCTCCCTGCCCTAATGGTTTGTAAAGGGTAGAGAACTGGCTGTCTGGTCCTTCTATGTTTCTCTTCTTTCTCTTCACCCACCCTGTCCTTTGCCTCCTCTTCTTATCCCTTCGCCAATACTCTAGCAATCATTGGTTATTTTGAAGACACAGTGTTCCTTGTTTTCCTATTCCCTTCTGTCTACCACCATTCCACTCTTTAGAATATGGAGATATAGTTTGCAAGTTTTCCGAAAGAAATAAACTATTCCACAATGGATGGAAAAGCTTTAGTTTGGACATAGGTTTCTAGCTGAACCCTAAGTCATTATTTGCAGGAGATAAAAAGACATATTTTCGGCAATTTTTTTTCTCCCTTATAAGGACAGTCTAGAGGCTCCACCTCATCTCATATGTTCTTGACATAATAAAAATTAGAACTGTCATATCAAACATATTCCTGCACTAAGTTTTTCCTACAGTTCTTTTCTGTCCTATTACTGAGAGATTTAGTCAAAAATGTGTTTTTCTTGGCTATGTATTTCTTGAACTATTTCCAAAAGATGCAAAGGGTCAGACTCTAGGTTCAAATCAGTTCCAAATAACACATAAACCATTGCTTCTAGATTTCTTGCCCCTGTCCTAGTGTCTAGAGGACAGAAAAAGGGAGCCTGAAAGTTCTTCCTGAAGGACTTGGAAGGAAAGGGGGACAAGGATAAAACTAACCAAGAGTATTTTTTTTTCAAGGTCAGGAGGGTGTCTATCAGCTAGGGTATATATTTTGATCAATTGCAGTCTGTGTAAGCACACTTCATTTATTGTCAAATTGCACCCTTCTTGCATTTGTCTCACCCTGTCTAATCCTTCTGCTCCTTGTTTTCCCCATGTATACCAGCTTGTCCTTTCAAGTTACTAGGACAGCCTACTATCACCATAAATTAGAGATTATATTTACTCAATGTTAAATTGTTTTTTAAACTTTCTATGCACATTTATTGCCAGGTGCAAAAAACATTACTACAAATTAGCCCTAGTATTATTATCATCATGTTCCCAGAGTTCATGCTAGACAAAAAAGATTTGTTAATATCAAATATAAATCTACATAGAGAACACCTTTAAATAAAGTATTTCAGCTAAAATCGTTGATGTTCATTTTTCCAAATAATGGAGTTCGTTGCTGCATGTACCCCTCCACAGCACAACACTGTTTCTCACACTCACTGAAGCTGGTCAGGAAGACAGTCTTCAATCTGACTTCCATATATTTTCAAATATGTGAAGTCCCAAATGTAAATATATTTTTCTCACTTAATGCAAATGAAAAGGAATGAGAAAGAAATCTGTCCTTCCCATCTTGGTTCTAGTTCAGTGCTGAAAATGTGACCTCGTGAGCCTTTTTCAGTGACTTAATTCCTGAATAGACTCTTACCCAGAACCATCATTTACTCAGCACAACTACAGCAATGTAAGGCTCCTGTAGTTAGACCCGTGATATTTCCCAGTTGCAAATTTCCGATTCCTCTAAGAGCTGACCCAGGTCTACATCTCAGAATTGTGTTACTCAGTGTTCTGTGCATACTAATTCTATTTCTCTCCTTTCATCGAAAAGCACCAGGTGACAGGTACAGCATCAAAAAATCTTTGACAATTTAGTCACTGAACTTTGCAGGTACACTTCCATTCTCTCCTTAAATCTATCTTAATCATAGCTCTGGATTCTTCCAGAAGTCATTCAGCAGAAGGTCCTAGCTATTCTTCTAAGATAGGTGCTGCTTCTTCCCATGGGCTCCTCATTACAAGTTTATCTCACTTTAAATGAACTCATCTAAAAATCCAAACTAAGCATGACATTATTTACTTCACAATAATGTTACTTTTGCTGAAAGACAAAATAAAAATTTTCCATATAATTATCTATTTATTAAATTAATAAAATTCAGTTTTCACAATTTCCTCGGTATATTCATCTGATTGCATAAAGCAAGAAGTATGTTTTCAAACCCCCTGTCTAATAGTTACCTCTATAATTTAATGCTAACTTCAAACAAATAAATTTGGTTGGGTTTTACTTTTCAGCAAACCAGTATTGTCTATTAATCACCCTGTCCCTTCTCCTGGGAACTTCTCCACTTCTATTCCATTCACATATTTCTATGAGACTGGCATGTTTTCACAAATGATCCTATTTCTCCATCTCAAGTCACATTTGATTTATTCGAGGGGTGGGAAATTAACCCAGGTTAGGTTGATAAAATAAATTGCCTTGGAATTTTGAACTTGACATCAAGACAATGACAAAACTGTCACCCTCTTGTGATGAGATGAAAATATAAAACTTGTAAGCTATGGTCATTCATGTTTCCTGCCATTTGAAGAAAGTGAGTTGGCAGTAAGAGAAAATGAATGCAAAGAAAAGCAGATTAGAACCAGGGAGACCTATCAGTATTTGCTTCCCTATCTGAGTTGCTCCTCAGGTCTCATGGCCTCCCTGCTCCTCCTACAACTTCACTGTTCAGTATTTCTTTGGACACCACAATCCAATAAATTTGTTTTATTCCTTAAGTTACTGCAGGTTAGATTTCTGATACGTGTGAAAAATCACTACATGTTGGAAGCCTCAATAATACCATTTTTAACTAAACATTCTCTGAAATTATATTTTTATTTTAAAACAAATTACAATATGAGATTAAATTGTTCTGGAAAGTAGATATAATATTTTTAAGAATCCAGAATCAGACTATAAAACTGCTGAAATGACTCAAGTGTTTACCAGGAGGACTGATTGTAAGACTGGATAAATGTAGCTGTAGGTCAACAGTAAGCATCAAATGCTAAGAGAAGGTACATCTTCTCCTTTGAGGAAGGAAGCTCTCCTGGTTAGAAAAGACCAATGTTAGAGAGTCACAATCTGATGTTACAATATGGCCACGCTCATCTTCTCTTCTCTTTTTTACCAAGCCAGGTAGAAAAGAAACCCAGTATCTTTTAACAGATAGCAAAGCAGTATTGCCTAATGGTTCATAGACTGGAACCAGACTTCAAATGGGCTCAAATCATAACTCAACTGCTCACTAATTGTGTGATTTTGAGCAAATTTCTTAGCTCCCCTGTACCTCAGTTTCCTTAACAGTAAATGAGGACAACACCACATTCATCACTGGGTTTTGGTAAAGGGTAAATGAGTTAACTTGGCCTAATGCCTATAGAGGTTTAAACTCGTAATGAATGTTACCTGTTTATTACTAGTGTAATCATCATTATTATCATTATAGTCTCCCTCTAAAACATAGAATATTAGATTACAAGAACATACAACACTTGCTATTAAGAAAGCAACTTGTGGTGAAAGAGAAAGTCTAAAGAATCTTAGTTAAGGATTATAGGACCATGAGTTCAGCTTGATTTTTAAAAATTGAATTTGAATGCAAATAGTTTATTTTTCTGGATAAGGGCCCTTTGCTTTCGTCAACTGCTCAAAACTCCTGGACTATAAAAAGTTAACCCCTGCTAACAGAAAATAAGATATACAGGTTTTAAACTAGAAACTGAAACTAGAAACCTTAGAGCTGAGAATAGACCATATATAATTTTTTTAAGGCTTAGAGTTTCTACCCCATCTCAAAGAGTTAGTTGGAGAAATATAAATAGTGCTAACTGCTGAGAGTTCATAAGAGAGGAGAAGGAAGGAAGGGGATGGGAGAGGAAGAGGACAAGAGGAAGTGCAAAGAGAGGAAGAAAGAGTAGGGAAAATCTTTAGAAAAGCAATAAGGACTGCAATTTTGGCCATTTCACTCAATGCGTGTATATCCCAGAGAGAATTGGGGGTGGAATGTGAGAATATGAAAATGTATTCCTCAAGGCAGTCCCAGTTCTCACGTGTCCCTCATCATGCAAGTATCTGTGCTATGTTGACTCAGATTTTAGTGCTTAAAAATATGTACTTCTTATACCTTATAGCCCTAAATGAAAGACACCTACTACATCTAGTGCACAGAAATACGTACTGATTTATCAAACCTGGGAATAAAGCTGGCAGCGTGGGATTCACTGAGAGGTTGTCTCAGTCTTCAATACGGCATCTTCTTAAGATTTTCAAAGGCAATTTTGATGGCATATGTCTTTCATCCTTCATGATTATTGTAGAACTTATCACTTAGAAAAAAACTCCAGTGTCCTGACTCCGCATTTGGCATGCCACATTTGAGAATAACAAAGAATTGTTGTGGCACGTTCTCTATAAGTTTATGTGCAACTACTTTCAGACCCGAGCCCCAAAGACTCTGCCTAGGCCTCCCATTTCACAGTTCCAGAACATCACAGGTAGTATTGTGTCATCTCCATTTCATAAACGGTTGTGTCATATGACTTTCATAGACTCAACAGTCCTAGAATTGATGAGACCCTTTGGGAGAGGATGCAATGATAACACATTATTCTGTTAAGGGTTCGTTTGTCACCTGACTTTTTTTTCTTGACATCTGGTTGTGGCAAAATCTCTTGTAACATTTCCAGGCATGACACCTGTCCACTATTTTCATTGTGATATCCATTGATGACTTAACCTCTGGCTGAGAGGCTTCAAGCTCAAGCATCTAAGATTTTCAAAGCTTAAATCTGAGGAATGCAATGTTTCTCATCTGGCTTTATCTCCCATCATATAATCTATCTTAGTTTTCTTTTCATTAGTTGATCCCAAAGGCCACATGTAGTATGTAATCTAACAGACTACACTGGAAAACGGAAAGTATTTCTCCACAGTATAGAGCCAACATGGAATCTGGCTGCATAAACAGTTCCTTTCATCAAAATGAATACTCGTCTCCTGAAGCATGTGTTTATTATTTTTGTCCTAATTTGCTTATGAATAGGGAAGGTACTTCATTAATACACAAATGAATTAGGAGTTCATGTAGTCTACCAAGAATTCGCTGTTAAAGAGCTTCTCTTTTTAACAGTGTCTTCTTGTATCTTCTAACTTTTTAAAGAAAAGGTCCTAGCACTATGTATAAAGCTAAAAAAATATGTGAAACAAAAACCCACTAAACTCCCTATCAGTGTGAAGCGGAAGTGACTTTAGAAAAGGTAACCCTGGCCAGGTGCAGTGGTTCATACCTGTAATCCCAGCGCTTTGGGAGGCTGAGGCCAGCGGATCACAAGGCCAGGAGTTAAAGACCAGTCTGGCTAACATGGTGAAACCCCGTCTCTACTAAAAATCCAAAAAAAAATTTAGACAGGGGTGGTGTAGGGCACCTATAATCCCAGCTACTCGTAAGGCTGAGGCAGGAAGGTGGAGGTTGCAGTGAGCCAAGATTTCGCCACTGCACTCCAGCCTGGGTGACAGGGTAAGACTTTTTACAAAAAAAAAGAAAGAAAAGTGTGTTCTTAAGAAAAATCTATTACTCATTTGAATGTGATACATAAAATTTATGCATTACAAAAAAATAGAAATGCTATGAACAAATTAATTTTTCAATGCTAACATCACTTAATCACTACTGTCCATCAGTAGTTCACACAATAATACCATGCAACATTTAGCCTGACCTCCTTCCTTTATGTGTAATTATTGCCAGGAATGAGATATACCTGTGTCAGTTAACAATTTTAAATTACCTCTATGTGATAATTTATGTTAATAGCATAATAGCATAACAATGACGGATAATGTGTACCAACATTTACAAATCGGTTGCAATGCATTTCAATTACAATTCTCTTCCTATCTCTGATCAGCATCAAAATCAAATTAACAGTGCAACCATTAGTTACCGAATTATCCTAACATGTAGAGTCTCTACTTGGACACCTTTTCATTTGTAGAACTGCTCTAGGATTCTAAGTGCAGCCAAACAGGCAAGAGAATCAACCAAATCATGCACAAGTGCTGCTAATCATTTTGTATGGAGCAACAGAGAATATAATCAGGAGGTGACACTAAAGGACTCATGGTCTGGTTAAGGCCAAGAGGAAAAGAATGCAGCTGATATTGCACCAGAGTGAATTGGCTTGTGTTATATGAAATAATGTGGTATGGACTAAAAACAAACAAACTAGTGGCTCATCTCTCTCTTGCATCCTAGCCACAGACCAAGGTAAAGTGTGTGCAAAGTTCCCCAAGGGAAGAATTTTAACTGATCCTCATTTCATTAGGGCTGTTGAGAATCTCAGTGACTCAATATTTCCTCAAATGCTTGCCACAGCTCAGACTTCAGGGGCATGCAAGGTGCATTCCATTATTTATGAGGCAGAGCTAAGCCTGATAGGAGCAAACCAAAACACTCTACTCAAAGGAATCCCTTGAAAGTCCAGTCCTTAATCAAATGCACCATGCAGTGCATTTAATGAAAATGTCTTATAACTATGTATGTAGCTTGAAAATGTGATGCTCACACTTCCTCTGATAAGAGGGCACAGTAGTGCTCCTTATTCTAGGTACATGACCAGATACTTTAACTCTTGGGAGCACTGCATTCCTTTAAGGTAGAATCCTATTTCTTTCTTAGGGAAGGCTTGGAACTGTGGATGGTACCAGTTTTGGAAATGTCTATCCTATCACCACCACAGCCACGTGCTGAGGAAATCTTTATGCTCGTACCATTTACAATCTGCAATTCCTTCATGTGCTCTCAGTATGTTACCCATTCAGAATATTTTTGTTGCTAAGGAGAAATTGTGTAGCTACAGTAGACTTAGGATTTTCCCGAAATTAAGGAATCCTGCAAGCTGTTACTAATCAGGCAAAGAAACCTAACAAGCCAGGAAGTTTATGCATCAGAAATCAGAAGTTACTTGCTTTTCTTCTGGATTCACCTACTCTTGGGAAATTTCCTTACTGCTACCTCTACAAAAAAGCTATCTCTCAAAGTCTCTGGCCACAGAGGTTAAAAGCACTATGCCTGGAATGGGAGTATCTGAGTCTGTTTTCCTTCCACCACTTACCAACTGTGTGAACCTGGGAAAATCACTTAACCTTGATGTTTTAGTGTCCTTGTCCAAAAATTAGAAAAACAGTAACGCCACTCCATAGGATTGCTGTTATGATTAAATGGACTAACACAAGTAAAGCCTTTAGAACATGCCTAGTCATAGTGCTCAGTAAACACTAATTCATCTAATGTTCTACCAAAGAAATGCACAATATTCATAGACCGAGAACAACTTAAATATTCCAGACCACACTTTTATACTGTTGGTAGGAGTGTAAATTAGTTCAAACATCGTGGAAGACAGTGTGGCGATTCCTCAAGGTCCTAGAAATAGAAATTCCATTTGACCCAGCAATCCCATTACTGGGTATCTATCCAAAGGACTATAAATCGTTCTATCATAAGGACACACGCACACGAATGTTCATTGCAGCACTGTTTACAATAGCAAAGACTTGGAACCAACCCAAATGTCCATCCATGATAGACTGGACAGGGATAATGTGGCACATATACACCATGGAATACTATGCAGCCATAAAAAACGATGAGTTCGTGTCCTTTGTAGGGACATGGATGAACCTGGAAACCATCATTCTCAGCAAACTGACACAAGAACAGAAAATCAAACACCACATGTTCTCGCTCACAGGTGGGTGTTGAACAATGAGAACACATGGACACAGGGAGGGGAGCATCACACACTAGGGTCTGTTGGGAGGAAATAGGGGAGGGACGGCAGGGGGTGGGGAGTTGGGGAGAGATAGCATGGGGAGAAATGCCAGATATAGGTATTGGGGAAGAAGGCAGCAAATCACACTGCCATGTGTGTACCAATGCAACAATCTTGCATGTGCTTCACATGTACCCCAAAACCTAAAATGCAATTAAAAAAAAAAAAAAGAATAAACTATCAGCTAAAAAAAAAAATCACAAAGAGATAAAGGAAACCATGAACAAAAAACTAAAGGAAACCAGGAGAATGATTACTCAAAGAAGTGAATATCAATTAATACACAGAAATTATAAAAAGACCCTAAATAGAAATTCCGCAATTGAAAATTACAATAAATGAAAACTTCACTGGAGGGGTTAACAGAGACATGAGCAGACAGAAGGAATAACCAGTGAACTTAAAGACTGGTTGAGACTGTCCTATCTGAGGAACAAAGAGAAGTGAATAAGAAAACAAGAAAGAAGCAACTATCACATATAAGATATATTCAACAAGATTAACAACCTATTTGATATTCGGAAACCATGGAGGTTAGAAGGCAGTAGAATGATATACTTAAAGTGCTAAAAGAAAAAAAACAAAAAAACCCTGCAAACCACAAATTCTGTGTCTAGCAAAACTATGCTTCAAAAATGAAGGAGAAATTAAGATACTATCATATAAAACAAAAGTTGACAGAGTTTAACACTAGTAGACATGTCCTACAAGATATGATAAAGAGAGTTAAAGAAGTTCTCTAAGCTGAAATGAAAGGGCACTGGACAGTAACTTGAAGCCATAAAAAAATAAATAACCAATGTTACGGCAGCTAGATAGGCAAGCATATAAGCCAGCAGTAGTATTTCATTTTTTATTTATAACTCCTTTTTGTCCTATGATTTAAAAAGTACATAGAAGAATAATTACAAGTATATGTTAATGGGCATAAAATGTATAAAGACATAATTTCTGACAATAACAAGAATGGGAAATGAAGCTGTAAAGGAGCAGTTTTTGTACACTTTTGAAACGAAGGTGCTTTCAATGTAAACATGATTATTATTAAGATATTAACTGTAATCTGCAGGTTAATGACTAAGAAAATACTTCGAAATCTCCTATTAAGACAGATTGGTATAAAAGATAAAAGAGAAAAACAGAATCCAACTATACACAATCTACAAGACAATCACTGTAGAACCAAAGACACAAATACGTTGAACGTTAAAAGGAAAGAAAAGTATATTCCATATAAACAGTGATTAATGAGACAGTGGGGGGTAACTATCCTAATATCAGAAAAAACAGACTTTGAGATAAAAAGTGTTATAAGAGCACAGAAGGACATTAAACATCAATAACAGGGAGAATCCACCAGTAAGATATAATTATAAACATACATGTACTTAACAAGAGTCCAAAATATATGAGGCAAAAACTGACAGAACTGAAGGAAGAAATAAATATCTGAACTATAAAAGCTGGAGACTGTAATAGTCCACTGCAATAACGAACAGAACTAGACAGAAGATCACCAAGGAAAACAGAGACTTTGAACACTATAAACCAACTAGACCAAACAGACATATAGAATACTCCATCTAACAACAGCATAATATACATTCTCTTTAAATGCACATGTAATATTGTGGACGACAGACTGTATGTTAGGCCACAAAACAAGTTTAAATAACTTTTAAAGGTCTGAAATAATAGAGTATGTTCTCTGATCACAAGGGAATGAAACCAGAAATAAGTAACAAAAGGAAAATTAATAAATATATGAAAAACAACACATTTTTAATAGCCAATGGAACAAAGAAGAAATTACAAATAAAATTAGAAAATACTTTGACAGAAACAAAAAGAACAATATACCAAAACCTATGTGATGCAGCCAAAAGATTTTCAGAGGGAGATCTGCAGCTGTAAAAGCCTTCATTAAAAAAGATTTCAGTTTTAAGGAACTAGAAAAAGACAAAACTAAACCCAAAGCTAGCAGAATGAAAGAAATAATAAAAATTAATATGGAGATAAAATAGAAAGTAGAAAAACAAGAGGGAGAATCAAACAAAACCAAAAGTTGGTTCTCTGAAAAGATCGATTAAATTGGCAAACCTTTAGCTAGATTTACCAAGGAAAAAAAGAGAAGACTCCAGTTACTCAAATCAGAAATAAAAGTACAGATATTACTACTGAAATAGAGATGATAAAAAAATTACAAGAAAATACTATGAACAATTGTATGCCATCAAATTAGATAAGTTAAATGAAATAAACAACTTTTTAGAAATATAACAAATACCAGAACTGATTCAAAAAGAAATAGAAAATCTCAACAGGTCTATAACAAATAATGAGATTGATCTAGTACTCAAAAGCTCACAAAAACTAAAAAGCCCAGTATAAGATGGCTTCACTGATGAATTACGCCAAACCTTTAAAAATTATTAGCAACAATTGATCTTAAACTCTTCTAAAAAACAGAAGAGAAACATTTCCCATGAGGCTGTGATTATCCTAATGCCATAGCCAGATTAAAAATACAAAGTGAAAACTATAGGCCAATATCACCTACATATATAGATTTAAAAAATGTTCCACAAAATACTATGAAACCAAATCAAGCAGCATATTAAGAAGGTTATTCATCGTGACCAAGTAGGATTTATCCAAAGAAAGCAAGGGTGGTTTGATATACAGAAAACAATTAGTCTGATAAACCACATTAATAGAACAAAGAGGGGGGGACCATATGATCATGCCAATCAATATAGAAAAAGTATCTGAAAAAATTCATCACCCTTTCACGATAAAACCACTTAAACTAGGAGCAGAAGGTATCTTCTTCAACATGACCAAGGACATTTATGAAAACTCCACAGCTAATATACTTATTAATAATATACTTAATAATATTAGTAATAATATACTTATTAGCTGCGATGAAATACGGTGAAAGAATCAAAGTTTTCCCTTAAGATCAAGAACAAAACAAGTATGTCTGTTTTTGCCACTTCCACTTAACATTACACTGGAGTTTTAGGCAAGAAAAAAATAAATGATATCCAAGTTGGAAAAAAATGAAGTAAAATTATCCCTATTTACAGATGACATGACTTACACGCAGAAAATCCTAAAGAATCCACAAAAAATACTAGTAGAGTTGATTAGGTGAGGTGACTCATGCCTGTAATCCCAGCACTTTGGGAGGCTGAGGCAGGCGGATTACTTGAGCTCAGGAGTTTGAGACCAGTCTGGCCAACATGGTGAAACCCCATTTCTACAAAAAATACAACAACTAGCCAGGCATGGTGGTGTGCACCTACAATCCCAGCTACTCGGAAAGCTGAGGCAGGCAACTCCAACTCAAAACAAAAACAAAAGAAAACAAACAAAAAAAAATCTAGTAGAGTTAATGCAAAATTCAGCAAAGCTGCAGGTTACAAGATCAACACATAAAAGTTAGTTGTATTTTTATAACCTAGCAATGAGCAATCTGAAGATGAAATCAAGAGAACAATTCCATTTACAACAGCATCCAAAAGAATAAAATACCTAGGAATAAATCTGACTAAGGTAGAACACTTGTACAATGAAGATGATAAAATAGTGTTTACAGAAACTAAAGCACTAGCTAAATAAAAGATACCCTATATTTGTGGATTGGAAGGCTAAATATTTTTTAAATGGCAATTTCTACCCAAATTGATCTACAGATTCAATGTAATTTTTATCACAATCAACTGTCTGTTTTTGCAGAAATGGAAAGGAAAATCCTCAAATTCACATGCAATTGCAGGAAACCCTGTAGCCAAAGCAATCTTGAAAAAGGAGAAACAAGAACAACAACAAAAAACCCAAAGAATCTATGCTTTCTGATTTCAAAATGTACTACAAAATTACAGTAACCAAAACAGCAAGGTACTAGCAAAGGTATATATAATACATACATCAATGGAATAGAATTGAGAGTCCAGAAATAAACCCATATATCTATGGCCAACTGATTTTCAACAAGGATGTCAAGACCATCTAATGAGGAAAGGATACTGTTTGCAATAAGTAGTGCAGAGACAGCTGTATATCCACATGTCTAAGAATGAATTTGGATCTCTACTTCATACTATATACAAAAATATATTAAAGACTTCAATATAAGAGCAAACCCTATAAAACCTAGGGATAAAGGAAAAAGTGATAAATCTTCATGACCTTGCATTTGCCAATACATTCTTATTTATGATACTAACAGTATGACCAATAAAATATATCCATTAAAAAATAAAATAAACTTCACTAAAATTTACAACTTTTATACATTAAAAGATATTATCAAGAAAGACAACCTACAGAATGGGAGAAAGTATTTGCAAATCATTTACCTGATAAAAGTCCAGTACTAGGAATATACAAAGAACCTCTTACAACTCAACAAAAGATAACCCAATTTAAAAAGGGCAAAAAACTTTAAAAAATAAAAACTTCTCCAAAGAAGATATACAAATGGCCAAGAAGCACATGAAAAGATGCTCAACATCATTAGTCAACAGGGAAATGGAAATCAAAATCACAATGAGGTATTACTTCATATTTACTAAGGATGGCCATAATTTAAATATGGAAATCGCAAGTGTTGGTGAGGATGTGGAGAAACTGAAACACATGTACACTGCTGACAAGAATATAGTGTAGCTGCTGTAGAAGACAATGTGGTGGTTCTCTGTTAAGTTGAACACAGAATTACCATATGATCCAGCAATTCCACTCCTAGGCATATACCCTCAAAAACTCAAAATAGGTATTCAATACTTATACACAGATGTTCACAGCAGCACTATTCACAATAGCCAAAAGAATAAAAACAATCCAAATTCTTATCAATGAATACATAGATAAATGTGGTATAGCTATATAATGAAATTTATGTCATAAAAAGAAATAATGTATTGATACATGCTATAATGAGGATATCTAAATAATATGCTAAATGAAAGAGTCATACACAGAAGGTCACATTTTGTGATTTCAGAATATGAAATACCCAGCATGTGCAACTTATAGAGAAAGAAGATTGGTGGTTGCCAGGGCTGAGAGAGGAGTGAATTGAGGAACGACTATTTAATGGGCATAGGATCTCCTTTTGGAGCAATTAAAATGTTCTGCAACCAGAGGTGATTGTTGCACAAAATTGTCAATGTACTAAATGCCTCTGAATTATATACTTTAAAATGGTTAACCTTATATAAATTTTACCTAAAAAAAAGATGCTAAAAGCATGCTGGGAAGGAAAAAACAAAACCAGAACTAGCAGTACATAAGCTTATTGAACCTAGATCCCACTGAATTGAAAGTATATTCTTATTGTTTGATATAAGTATAAGGACTACAGGAGGAGGTCCATGAGTAAATAGTAAAAATCATATTTCATGAAAACTGCAAAATGCAATATGCATTTTAACACAGTAAAACATACCGCACATTAATCAGTTATTGAAAAATTATTTGATTATTTCTTTGGTAATGTAAAATTTGGAATTAACTAGGCTCTATGCTCAATACACTGTATTCATCAGATACTCTCTTCTGGAAATTTGGAATTAGAATTCAAAGGTATCAGGTTAGGTTTAGCATGTGATTAAAACTTAGACCCAAAAATCGGCTGGGAGTGGTGGCTTGCACCTGTAATCCCAGCACTTTGGGAGGCCAAGGAGGGTGGATCATCTGAGGCCAAGAGTTTGAGATCAGCCTGGCCAACATGGTGAAACCCTGTCTCTACTAAAAATATAAAAATCAGCTGGATGTAGTGGTGTGTGCCTGTAATCCCAGCTACTCGGGACTCTGAGGCAGGAGAATTTCTTGAACCTGGGAGGCAGAGGTTATAGTAAGGCAAGAATGCACCACCGCACTCCAGAATGGGCAACAGAGTGAGACTCCGCCTGAAAAAAAAAAAAAAAACCAAAAAACAAGAAACGTAGACCTAAAACTGTAGGATTTGTGAACAGACTGGGTGATTCCAGACAGAGAAAAGACAGAGAACTAAAAAGAGAACACTACCTGGTTCTGGCCCACTAGATGAGTTGCTTTCAGCTTCTCTAAGATATCTTTTTTCCAGTTAAATGTATTTTTTTGCATTAGTGTTTGCTGACTAGCAACCAAAAAAGCCTTAATTCCTGGGCAATGCAAGTTTTGTCTTTTTTCTTTCTAGGCATTCAATACTTTTAAGTAGGAAAAACATTTGGGACATTTGGGAGTGAGGAGACAACTGGATTGGAAGGAACAACATAAATGCCATATAATGAATCTTAATGTGTTCATGACAGTAAAACAGATGTTAAGACAAATATTGCTAGGGATGGACAAGGACGGACAATTAACGGTCTGTGGGCACAATGGGTGAAAAAGAAAACAGATTAATGAGATACCTGAGCCTGGACAACCGGGAGAATGAAACTGGCATTATCAGAAAGAGGAAAATCAAAAGAACAAATGGCTTTAGGGGAAGATGAACTGCATTTTAATGTCATTAAGTCCAAGATACTGCATCCACATAGAAATGTTCAGTAGGCAGTTAAAAATATAAGAACACTCTGGAATGTGAGAGATAAAGATCTGGGGCCAGGCGAGGTGGCTCACGCCTGTAATCTCAGCACTTTGGGAGGCTGAGGAGAGCGGATCACAAGGTCTAGAGATCGAGACTAACACGGTGAAACCCCATCTCTACTAAAAATAAAAAAATCAGCCAGGTGTGGTGGCACATGCCTGTGGCCCCAGCTACTCAGGAGGCTGAGGCGGAAGAATCGCTTGAACCCAGGAGGCAGAGGTTGCAGTGAGCTGAGATTGTGCCACTGCACTCCAGCCTGGTGACAGAGCAAGACTCTGTCTCCAAAAAAAAAAAAAAAAAAGATCTGGGAGTCATTATTATAAATGTGATGGCCCAGGCCCAATAGCAAATATACTTAAGAGATGCATAAATGACATCAACATTAAATGGAATGGCTATAAATTACTCAAACTACTTAAAGATGTACTTAGGAGAAGCAGAAGAGATAAACACATGAAGACATACTATGATGAGACATTGTGATATATTTTTATTTGAAACAAAATTTAACGTTCCTTAAATGCCCACTATGTGGTGTGTTTAGAGAGTACATATGTGTGATACAAGACAAAATATATTGTCCCTGATATTGTATCGTTCAACAGGCCAGCTATTTTGAGTTTTAAAACAGCTGAAGTAAATGTGTTCATGCTGTTTTTAATGATGCATTACTAATGGGGCTTCACTTAAGCTAAGTGAAGTGAGATTTTTTCACGTTAAAAAGCTGATAGGGATGAAGTACCATGAATAGAGCAAGAGTTTTTAGCAGTGATACTTGACATTTCAGGCACAATGTCACTATAGAATAAGATGAAAGGCAATATTTTCTTTTCTCAATTTCTCAAAAAAGAGTTTCTTAAAATTCCATGTGAGGAGGGAGATATACATATTATTACAACTTCAGTTTACTGAACTAAAATGCATCACTACTTTCCAGCCAAATAAAATTTAAGAATATTCTGCAAAAAAAGGCTTTGAATTTTCAAAAAATATTAAGACAGGAAAACATACACTCAAGATTAGAAAATTATTCTAGATTTAAGAAGACTAAAGAAGTATAACAAGAAAAGTAATGCATGATCCTTGGTTGGATCTTGGATTCACACAACGAAAAAGCCCTAAGAGGACATTGTTGAGACAAAAACTGGGAGGATTTGAATATAGATATTAGACAATAGAATTATGTCAATATTAAATTTCCTAAGCATGGTTACTTATTTTGCAGTTATGTAAAGACAATGTCCTTGTTAGTGGGAGAATCTACGCTAAATGAGTTAGGGGTGAAGTATCCTGACATTTTTAACTGAATTTCACATTTTCAGCACCTCCCACCATCTCCCAAAAAGCTGGAGAAGAACTGTGGCAAAAAGGTTAGTTGGTGAATCTAGGTAAGGGTAAACAAATACACAATAATACTATTCTTTGCGTTTGTTTTTGAGATGGAGTCTTTCTCTGTCGCCTAGTCTGGAGTGCACTGGGTTGATCTCAGCTCACTGCAACTTCTTCCTTCCAGGTTCAAGCGATTCTCCTGCCTCAGCCTCCCAAGTAGCTGGGACTACAGGCACGCACCACCACATCCAGCTGATTTTTTGTATTTTTAGTAGAGACAGGGTTTTGCCATGTTAGCCAGGATGGTCTTGATCTCCTGACCTGGTGATCCACCCATGTTGGCCTCCCAAAGTGCTGGAATTACAGGTGTGAGCACTGAGCCCGGCCTCAATAATACTATTCCTGTAACATTTCTAAAGATCTCAAAATTTTGAAAAATGTGAGAAAATAAAGAAAAACATGGTTATTTAAAACACGCGTGCGCACACACACACACACACACGCTAACAACCTTGGGCTGGGAGCAGTGGCTCATGCCTGTAATCTCTGCACTTTGAGAAGCCAAGGTGCAAGGATGACTTGAGGTCAGGAGTTGGAGAACAACCTGGCCAACAGATGAAACCCCAGCTCTACTTTAAAAAAAAAAATTAGCCAGGTGTGATAGCAGGTGGCTGTAAACCCAGCTACGCAGGAGGCTGAGGCACGAGAATCCTTTGAACCTGGGAGATGGAGGCTGCAGTAAGCCAAAATCACACCACTGCACTTCAACCTAGGGGAGACAGCGAGACTCTGTCTCAACAACAACAACAAAAATCCCTTGTAAATGCAAGGGATTCAACAAACAAATTTACTAGGTAAATGGGAAATAGAAGATGATTAGTTAAGATGCTTAAGATACGTGGTTATATATTTCAGAGAGAGTCTCATTCTATCACCCAGGCTGGAATGCAGTGTTGTGATCATGGCTCACTGCAACCTTCAATTCCTGGGATCAGGCAATCCTTCCATTTTGGCTTCCCAAAAGCACTGGTATTACAGGTGTGAGCCACTGTGGCTGGAAATTTGGTCACACTGAAAATGAACTGCATGGTTTTTCTATAGCTATGATCCCCTGTTCTGGTCCAAACAGTAACCACAGCGTTTAACCAAAGTTGAGGTTTTGCCAGGTGAGTAAAATGGTGGAAGTTTTGAGGAGGTATGCAAGGCAGTGAACACAAAAATGGAATGAGAAATATCCAGACAAGGTAGGGCAGGAGAAACAATGGATTGATACTTAGTGAAAAAGTGTTATAGTGGTTAAAAAAAAAAAGTGCAAGTTCTTAAAAGCATCTAGTGGGAAAGTTTAAGTTTAAACAAAAATGTTTTACTTAAGGAAATTGTATTTACATTAGCAATAACACAAAGATTCATTCATCCATTTTCATCCTATATTGGTATAGTGAAACAACATAAAAGTTTTAGACCAATATACAGATAAAGCTATTAATGTTTATCCTTCCAATTAACTTTTACCAGAAATATAACTGCTATGCTTTAAAGATAGTCTCTATTTCTTTACAATTCATTTGTAATAGTGGGGTGTTCCATATTAACTGCAACCATATGCAAACACAAATTTTGGCAAATAGAGTAATACTTTATATATCTGGAATTTGGTCATCTGATCACCTACTCTATCATAACTGAAAAAATGGAAACAGAAAGGACTATGAAGAGCCAATAATGTCACAAAGCCTTTCCACTAAAATATATTATTTCACTTGTAAGAGAAACATCTTTGGTTTTTCCACAGATTCTATGTAACCTAATCAAAAGCACAATTTAACTCTGCCATATGTTTTCTTGACTCACAGCAGATTAGAAGTTGCAAACTGGAAAAGCAAAAATGAGGTATGCAGCAGCAGGAGATATACTGACAACAAAGCAGGAAGATGAAAAACCAAAAATGCAGAAAAAAAAATTTAGAAAGCATTAAGTCTCCAACACAGAAATGCCTCAATAGATTCTGAAGACAGCACACTTTTAAAACCAGGGAACACAGTCATTAAATGTACCATTCTAAAAGTAGAAACACTTCCTAACTCCTATGAGGTCAGTAGCATCCTGACATTAAAGCCAGACAAAAACACCACAAGAAAACAAAACAGATCAGTATCTTTTATGAATACAGATACAAAAGTCTTCAACAAAATACTAGCAAATAGAATCTAACAGCATATTAAAAGGATGATATACTATAACCCCAAAAGCATTTATTCTCAGGAATGCAAGGGTGGTTTAATATAAGAAAAATCAATCCATGTAATACATCAATAAATGAAAGAAAAGAAAAATCACGATAATCTCAATTGACACAGAAAAATAATCTAACAAAATCCAACACCCTTTCATAATAATAATCATTGTCATCACTCAACAAACTAGGAATGAAAGGTATTATGGGTTGAATTTTGTCTCCAAAAAAGACATGTTGAAGTCGTTAACCTCCGTATCTCAGAAGGTGACCTTATTTGGAATAGGATCATTGCAGATGCAGTTAGTTAAGGTATGATGTGGTCATACTGGAGTAGGGTGGGGTCCTTAACCCAATACGACTGATATCCTTATGAAAATAAAACACACACACACACGCACACACGTGCGCACGCACTGCTGACACCTTGCTTTCAGACTTCTAGCTTTCAGAACTGTGAGATAATAAATATCTGTGCTTTAAAGTTATCCACCTTGCAGGACTTCATTATGGTAGCCCCAAGAAACTAAGACAGAAGGGAACTTTCTCAACATGGCAAAAAACATTAATGAAAAAAAACCCAGAGCTGATATCATACTCCACGAGGAAAGAATAAAAGCTTCCCCTGAGAGAAGGAACAAGACAAGGGTGTGCTCCTTTCACAACTGCTACTCAACATTGCACTGGAAGTTCAAGCCACAGCAACTAGACAAGACAAAGAAATAGAAAGCATTCAGATTAGAAAGTAAAGGTATTACTATTCACAGAAGACAAACATATGTATACAAAACCCCAAATACACACAAAAAATAGAGCTAATAAAATAATTCAGCAGAATTTCAGGATACAAGATCAACACACAAAAATCAGTTCTACACACTCACATAAACATCCTGAAAATGAAATTAAGGAAATTCCATTTACAATAGCATTCCAATAAAATACCTACGAATAAATTTAGCCAAGGCAAGACTTGTACACTGAAAACTACAAAATAGTACTGAAAGAAATCAGTTTTAAACAAAAAAGACATCAAGCATTAATGGATTGGAAGACATAATATTGCTAAAACCACAACACTGCGAAAGTAACCTACTTAGTGATTAAATGCAATCCTTATCAAAAGTGATGACAGCTAGAATGAAAACACACACAGAACACATATAAGTGTTGGCAAAAACGTGGAGACATTTGAATCCTTGCACATTGCTGGTGGGAAGTAAAATGGTGCATACCCTGTGGAAACAATTTGAAAGTTCCTCAAAAAGTTAAACACAGAATTACTATATATAATCCAGTATTCTACTCCCTAGATACCCAAAATAACTGAAAATTGGTACTTGAATAGTTGTACATATGAGTGTTCACAGCAGACTGTTCACAATAGTGAAAAAGTGGAAATAACCTAAATGTCCACCAATGACTGAATAAGCAAAATATGGTGTGTGTGTATGTATGTATACACACATAATGATAAATGTTGCAACACAGATGAACCGCAAAACAATAATGCTAAGAAGCAGAACAAAAGGTCATACATTGCATGATTCTACTTATATGAAATATACAGAACTAGTAAATTCACAGAGACATAAAGCAGATTAGCTACTGCCAGGGACTGGAGTAAAGGGGAAATAAGTAACCGCTTAATGTGTACAGGGTTTTATTTGAAGAAATGAAAATGTTTTGGAACTGGAAGAGGTGGTGGTTACACAACACTGTGAATATACTACCTGCCACTGAATTGTACACTTCAAAATGGGTAGTTTTATGTTATTTATGAATTGCACCTTAGAAAAAGCAATGCAAAAAAATCATTCTCATTCAAATGTTGAAAATCACGCTTCTCTCTTAAAATTTTTCTTCTCTCTAGTGTTTTAGGGCTCCACTCCTGCATGGCCTGTTTGCGTTGTGAACTTTTCTTCCCACACTAGATATTTACCCTGAATTGTATCAACATATAGCTTACATTAGTATCTAGACACCAACAATTACCAAAATCATACCTAAAGACCAAACCACTTTCCAGAGATCCACAGCCATATATACAACCGAGTATCAGGCTTTTATATGTTCCATAGGCACCTCTGAAGATTTAACATGTCCAAATATGAATCCACTATGAAACTGCCATTTCATATTATAATTTCTATTTTCATTAATGGAATATCATCTACAGTCACCCTAATAGAGCAATCTGAGAGGCACTTCTGAGCCCTCTTTCAACCCAACATCTATCAGGTTTATCATCCTTATTAACTCCTCAAAAAGACCTATTATTCCCTTACTCTTCAGTCTCTCTCTTCCACACTACTCCTTTCTATTTTAACTCATATTAATATTTCAAGGATCATTTCCCAAATGGAACCTAGCACAACTTATTAAGATAGTACTCTTATAAAAGTAGGGACATCTGCTTCCACCACGATGCCCTGATTAGCTGCTATGGAAATTTCCCTCCCACAGTAAAAAACCAAAAACTCAAAAAATTATATGAAACACCAGTTTTCAGACACTGAACTCTGATCACTGAACATGAACATCAATCACAGTTCAAAACCATGATCCATGATTGAAAAAGCAGCGAATGAAGAAAGCAGTCTGAATGCCCCAAAGTAGAGCCTGTAGAGTTTTGAGGTGGTAGTGATGGGTGGTGGAATCCCAATAGAAGATCACAATGGTCTACAAGAGCTGAGGAGAGCTAAGAGTTCAGAAAAGCTGAAGCGGCTAGAATTTGTGGGGTAGAATACCAAAAAGATGAAGAAATACACAGAGAAAGAGTATCAGATATGCAGAAGAGGCTCTGGAGTCTTTGGTTGAATACTGCACATGTATGAGAGAAAACTTCCTGAGGCCAAGAGCTGAGAATAGTTCAAGTTTTATTCTCAGAAGATCTTTTAACATATGGGGCATAGGGTCAAATCTCAAGCTTTAATGTAGGTATGCAAGTATCAGAATAAAGGCTGCTTCAGAACTGCCGTAACAAACTACAATGCAGCTTAGAAAGAAACAACTGACTCAAAAAACACTTAACACATGAGAAAAAAAATCAAATACTCTTAACTTTTTTTTTGTCCACCAGCCAAGCAGAAGCACCAAGCAAATTCAAAATTCTTTAAAGAAACACTAGAAACATCACCCAGTAAAAATTCAGAAGACTAAATAATGTAAAATTCAGAATTCTGACATCAAATCAAAACTATCAAAACAACAAGTAGAAAAATATAGCCCATACAAGAAAAAAAAGAGACCCAGAAATGATATATGACAGAATGAGTAAACCAAAGATTTTAAAACAGCTATTATAAATCTTATATATCCAAAGACATATATAGACAGGAGAATATCAATATAATGGGTACAGAAATGAATATTTAAAAAGAAAACTCAAATGGCATTTCTATATTTGGTCATACAGAAAAAAAGTTTTAAACAATTCCTAGAGGTCTAATACATGAGTAAGGAGTGGGAAATGGGAGAAGAGAAACTAATACTTCAAGAAATAATGGCTCCAAATTTTCCAAATTTGAAAATTATAAACTAAGAGGTTCCAGAAACCTCAAGCAGAAAGTAGTTTTTAAAACACACATTCTAAGATTATTAAAATTAAGTAATAATTTTATTTTTATTAAAATTGCTTAAAACTAGAGAGAATAAACAAAGTAGTTGGGGGTTGAGGGAGAAAAGAGAATAAATCACATTCAGAAGAATACAGAGTAAGAATTATAGCAAACATCTCATTAGGTATGATGAGATATCGTAACAAGCAGTCTTTAAAGAGATGAATGAAAAGGAAGAAAACAAACCATCAGCCTAAAACTCTGTACCCAGAAGAACAAGTTGAAATAGTCACACTTCTTGATTTCAAAACTTACTACAAAAATAATGAAAACAGACAAATAATATCATACACAGATAGACTTACAGATCAATAGAATGTAAGTCAGTCCAGAAATAAACCTTCACATTTATGGTCAACGGATTTTGAACAATTGTGCCAAGGCAATTCAGTAGAATAGTCTTTTCAATAAATAGTGCTTATATAATGGATATCCACGTGCAAAAGAATCAAGCTAGAACCTTTCCTCAAACCACACACAAAAATTAAGTCAAAATGGATCACAGATCTAAACTTATGGGCTAAAACCATAAAACTCTTAGGAGATATATGGAATAAATCTTTGTGACCTTAGATTAGACAAAAACCTTCTTAGGCATGATACCACGCACACCATTATAAATTTTAGAAATAGACAAAATGTACTTCATCAAAACTGAAAACTTCATGTTTCAAAGCATATCATCAAGAAATTGTAAAAACAAACAAACAAACAAACAAAAAACTACCCAAAGAATGGGGAAAATTTTAGCAAATCATATTTGAAAACAATTTGTCTCCAAAATATACAAATAGCCCTTAAATTCAACAGTAAGACAACCCAACTAAAAAGTGGGCAAAGCATCTGAATAGATATTTCTTCCAAGATGCATAAAAAAGCCAATAAGCACTTAAAAAGATGTTTTGCATCATTAGTCATCAGGGAAACGCAAATCAAAATCCTATGAGATACATTTCACATCACCACTTATATGGCTATAATCAAAAAGAGAAAAATAAACGTTGGCAAAATGTGGAAAAATTGGAACTCACTTTGCTGACGGAAATGTCAAATGGTGCCACCTCTTTAAGAAAATGTGGCACATATACATCATGGAATAGGAATACTATGCAGCCATAAAAAAGGATGAGTTCATGTCCTTTGCAAGGATATGGATGAAGCTAGAAACCAGCATTCTCAGCAAACTGACACAAGAACAGAAAACCAAACACTGCATGTTCTCACTTAAGTAGATGTTGAACAATGACAACGTATGGACACAGGGAGGGGAACATCATACACTGGGGCTTGTCGGGGGATAGGGGCTAGGGGAGGGATAGCAGGGGGGTGGGGGTAGGGGAGGGATAACATCAGGAGAAATACCTAATGTAAGTGACAGGGGGATGGATGCAGCAAACCAACATGGCACATGTAAACCTATGTAACAAACTTGCATGTTCTGCACATGTACCTCAGAACTTAATAATAAACCAGTCTGGTAGTTCCTTAAAAGGCTAAACATAGATGCAACAATTCCACTCTAAGTATATAACCAAGAGGTGAAAACATGTCTACATACAAACTCTGACAGTAATGTTCACAACAGCACTCTTCACAAGAGTTAAAAAGTAGAAACAAACCAAGTGTCCATCAATGGAAAATTATTCAGCAATAACAAATTAAATGCTGATAGATGCTACAATATGAATGACTTGAAAACTATGTTAAATGAAAGAAGCCAGTCGCAAAAGACCACATTATACATGACTCAATTTATATGAAATATCCAAGAATAGGAAAGTGTATAAAAGCAAAAAGTTAATTGGGGGTGAGAGTGGGAAAGAGGAAGTGACTGCATAATCAGTACAGTATTTCTTCTTGGGATGATGAAAATGTTCTAAAATTGATTGTGTTGATGCTGGCACAACTCTATGAATAAACTATACACTTTAAATGAGTGTATTGTATAATGTGAATTATATTTCAATAAAGCTATTACATAAAAGAGAATTCTAATCTAAGAAAGAATCTTTCAAAAACAAGGACAATAATCTGTTTAAAGCAAAAATTATAAACATGTCTTGTGATTTTAAAACATTAAAGATTTAAAATGTTTAACAATACAAGGCATGGGGGAAGTATACCATTCTAAGATTCTTATAAAACACATTAAAGTGGTATATTACTTGAAAGTAAACTATAAAGATGTATACCACAATAGAAATGAAGATATATAAAAGCATAAGTAAAGAAAAAGATATACCATGAACGCTACTCAAAGGAAAAAACTCTGGCTATATTAATACCAGGCAAAGCAGACTTCAGAACAAAGAATATGACAAAGCATTTAAAAAAATGCTTTAAAATGATAATAGGTCAGTTCATAAGACAATCCTGGCCAAGCATGGTGGCTCACACCTATAATCCCAGCACACTGAGGGGCCACGGTGGGACGAGGCTGGGCAAAATGCCAAAACCCTGTCTCTACTAAAAGCAGAAAAGTTGGCTGGGTGTGGTGGCATATACCTGTAATACTTGGGAGGCTGAGTTGGGAGGATCACCTAAGCCTGGGAGGCAGAGGTTGCAGTGAGCTGAGATTACACTTCTGCACTCCAGCCTGAGTGTCAGAGAACCTTCTTTTTAGAAAAAGAAAAAAAAAAAACACCAAAAAACCATAATTCTAATGTGTATGAAATGAAAAGATCTTCAAAATACATGATGTAAAATTTAATAGAACTGAAAGGAGAAACACATATCTACGATCATGATTGCAGATTTCAACAGTATTCTTTAATCTAAAAAAGTAAACAAGAAAAATAGGATATAAACTAGGATATGCAAGACATGACCAACACTCTCAAAGAATTTGATCTAACTGACATTTATAAAACCCTTCACACTATAATATAATAAACATTCAGTTCAAGGTCTCATGAAATTCTTCAAAAGAGACCATATTCCAGGCTGTAAAACAAGTCTCCTAAGCTGGAATCAAACTCTTTGTTTTTCAAGCGCAGAATTAAACTAGAAATTAACAAAAAAGATGTGGAAAACCAACAAATATTTAGAAATCTAATAACTGATGAGTTAAATTTAAAAAAGGGAAATTACAAATTATTTTAAATTAAACAAAAATGGAGCACAACATATCAATATCTAAGGAATACAGCTAAAACAATGCTTAGAGGAAAATCTGGACCATTAAATATTTACAGCAGAAAACAAAACTGGTCTAACACAGTGATCAAGGCTTCTATTTTAAGAAACTTCAGAGAAACGAAAGAAGAAAAGAAGTAGAATTCAACGAATTAAAATATGGGAAAAAAAGGAAAATAAATAAAAGCAAAAGCTGGTTCTTTGAAGTGATCAATAAAATTAATAAACCTCCACCATAACAAAAGACACAATTTTGGAAAGACATCACTACAGATGCTACAAGGCACTAAAAGGATAAGGAATTTTATTAAAATCCTTATGTCAAGTTAGATGAAATGAACAAATTCCTCAAAAGACACAACCAATGGTTACTCAAGAATAAATAAAAAATCTGAATAGCCCTATATCTACTAAAGAAATTTAAATTAAAAATCTCCTCACAGGCCAGGCGCGGTGGCTCACACCTGTAATCCCAGCACTTTGGGAGGTCGAGGTGGGCGGATCACGAGGTCACAAGAGATCAAGACCATCCTGGCCAACATGGTGAAACCCCGTCTCTACTAAAAGTACAAAAAATAGCTGGGCATGGTGGCACGTGCCTGTGGTCCCAGCTACTCAGGAGGCTGAGGCGGAAGAATTGCTTGAACCCAGGAGGCAGAGGTTGCAGCGAGCCGAGACTGTGCCACTGCACTCCAGCCTGGCGACAGAGCAAGACTCCGTCTCAAAAAAAAAAAAAAAACAAAACAAAAAACAAAACCTCCTCACAAACAAAATTCCAGGTCAAAATCGTTTCATTGATGAATTCTACTAAAATTAAAGAAATAAATATTACCAATTCTACACAAACTCTTCCAGAAAATAAACTCAATCTATGATGCCAGTTTTTTACTCTGATACCAACCAGACAAAGACACTACAAGAAAACTGCAGACCAAAATCCTTCAGTATGCAAAAATCCTTAACATTTTAGAAAACTGAATCCAGCAATACATAAAAAGGATATAACATGACCCAAGTGGTATTTATTCTAGGGATGCAAGGTTAGTTTAACATATGAAAATCAATTAATATAATTACCCTTCACAGTAAAAAAGGAATCATAAGATCACCTCAACAGATGCAGAAAATCACGTGACAAAATCAACACCTATTTTGCATAAAAACTCAGCAAACTAGGAATGTTAGAGTACTTTCTCAACCAAATAAAATTCATCTACAAAAATCCAACAGCTAACTGTATACTAATAATAGAAGACTAGATGACTTTTGGGGTGATGAAAGTAACTTAACTCTTGATTGTGGTAGCAGTTATAAAACTATAGATCATCAAAATTCATACTACACAATTCAAATTAGAGAATTTTATTGTATGTAAATTATACCAATAAAACTAATTTTAAAAACTATCAATATTTTGTTCAGAATTGTTTTAAAAAGTTTAGTCTTTTGAACAAGAGGACTGATTATAACAACACAATTACTGATCATTTACATCACTTTTTTAAGGTTCTATAAACAGCAAAATATCACAATTTAAAAATAATGGGTATCTGCAATATATTTACAAGTTGAACCTTAAATATTAAGAAGGTTATGCTATAGTTCATTTTGAGAGTTGTAAATTGAGCTCACAGGCAATTAGGAATTTCTGCTAAAACTGGTTAGTACTTTTTAAATCAGCAATAAAATCAAGCGAACTACTACAATGACAACAAAAGAACTAGATTAATCTTTTATTCAATTTTATGATCTACATTATCTTTCTATCAAAGCATTTAAATATATAAATTACCTGAGGGTTGACCTAAACTAATTCAAGTTCTGTTAAGAATTGGACTAAACCTACATTTTATTCTCTCTTTGAAATTCATTTACTTTCCTCAAACCAAATCACTCTACTATGAAATATTCAAGAAATGGAAATTTTAAATAATAAATGTACAAAATGCGAATTGATCATTATTTTATTATTGCTTTTCAATCACTAAAGGAAAGTATTTTCTAATTGTTCAGTTGTAGCCATAGGCCTAATTATAATCCTAAAGAAAATCATAATTCTTTAAATCCAAAGCAGGAAGCTAATATTTTAATTTAGCTAATATTTAATTTCTAATATTTGCATTTCTGTTACATTAAAGATGGACAGAATCTTTCATTCATCTAATAACACTTCTCAAGTATTTGTGGAAGGCAAAAATAAATGATAAAGAGATATCCAAATGTAGCCTCTATACATTAACACTTATTAACTGAAGGCAGAAGACACGTGCTATTTCAACTACAACACTAGTGGATAACGGAATTTCCTTTTTTTTTTTTTTTGGGATGGAGTCTCGCTCTGATATCAGGCTGGACTGCGGTGGCGCGATCTCAGCTCACTGGAACCTTCACCTCCTGGGTTCAAGTGATTCTCCTGCCTCAGCCTCCCGAGTAGCTGGGACTATAGGCACCTGCCACCACACTCAGCTAATTGTTAGTAACAATGAGGTTTCAACATGTTAGCCAGGGTAGTCTCAATCTCTTGACCTTGTGATCCGCCCACCTCGGCCTCCCAAAGTGCTGGGATTACAGGCATGAGCCACCGTGCATTCTACCCTCTTATTAAAACTGAAAGTTATTTTCATCTCTTATTCCTTCCTGTCTCCATTGTTAAGCACAATTATTGGCATAAAAGAGGTTTTTAATACCCATTATTAGACTGCATTGTAGCCTGGGCCATAGAACAAGAATCCCCTTCTCTCTCCCTCTTTCTCTTCCTCTTTCTTTCTCTCTTACATTCTTTTTTTTCTTTCTTTCACTCTCACTTTCTTTCCGTTTTCTTTTTCAAAAAAAAAAAGACTCAATCTTAACAAAAAAACAAAAAAATTTTTTAAAAAATTAAAAATAATAAAAATAATAAAAAAATAAAATAAATAAAATAAATAAATAAATAAAATAAAAATAAAAAAAGTTTTCATAACAGAAAATTATTTTTTATTTTGAGGAAGAGTAGGCCTCTGCTGTGGTGTTTCGTGTTGATTTTGGTGTTCTTCAACAACAGAATCACATGCGAGTCTGTTGTCTGCCTTTGAGGCTGTGAAACAGATTGGCCAATTAGCAGAAAATGTGCCAGTAAAACTCCTGTGCATGGTCACTTAATCTCATGACCTTTTTGCCACCATGTAGTTTTAAAGGAGCCATCTTATGCACACCTATAAGCTCAGAAACACTAAGCACGAAGCAAGAACATAACTGACCAAGCACCCGTTGTAGGCTGGGCATATTGACAGTTCTTTTGCCAGTCTTTAAAACAGGGCACTATTGTGATTGTTTTTCAGATGAGGAAACTGAAGCTCCAATCACTGAAACCCAGATCACACAGGGAGGAGGTGGCGAGGTAGGGGCTCCACAGGGTCACTGGCAGTACAAATGCACTCTCCTGGCCATATCCTGCGAGGGCCACCCCAAGTCTGGGCATCCGTGTTGCCACTGAGTATGACATGCCCCTACTAGAGACATGGCTGGGATACCCCCTCCTGCTCCCTCCTGGCAGCCCTGGGGCTAAGGAACCCGGAGACAGCTTTACTCCCAGAGCCCCATGTTCGCTGACTTGCCAATGAGTCTTGTTCCTTCCTTACTTGCCTTTCCTGACAGTATTTGTTTTGCAGGTAGGAAAACTGAGCCCCGGGTATCCTTGGCCTGCCCTTCTGCCCTTCAGCCATGCCCGTGGCATAGGCAGGTCAGGCTGGCCTGGCCTGAGGCTTAGGGTGACAAGATGCTGATCCTGAGCGCCTGACTATGGGCTGCCAGCAGACCCCACATTTTCTACCAATAGTTCAGCTTGCAGCATAAGCAGGGGTGGCCCTGAGTGGCCCCTAGGCATGCCACCACAGGGAGACCTGCAGACTCAAAATGCCGTGCAGAAGAAGGGCCGCCGTCATTTTCCTCCAGTCACACTGTGGCCTCTTTCCCCATGTCAGGAAAAATGAGGCCATTTTAAAAGCCAGTTGAATAAACTGATGAGCCCATTCGGCTGGAACCACAAAACAGACAGCAAATTGGAGTAAGACAGCCCCCAGAGGAAAAGGAGGAGGAAGTATGTTGGTGCCGTACTCCCTTGGTTTGGTCTGGGAAGAAAACGCTCCTGCAAAAAGAGAACAAGGAACCCAGCTTGGGCCTGATTCTTTACATTTCCTGCTAGCCAGCACCTGTCACTCAGGTCCCATCAATTCCATTTTGGGATGTCTGGAACCCAGCCAAGAGCCACTCGGCCTCCACACACTCAGCAGAGCACTGCTGCGCCTGGCAGGCATGGTGGGTAAATCACAGCCGCTTTCTCTGCAGCCCAATTTCCCCAGTTTATTACTTGATTTTGAGACATCTCTTCCCTGCATGTGCTTCCTGATCTTGGTCTACCAGGAATCCCTGGGGCCCACTGCCTACCCTAGAGACTTGTTTTCCTTGGTTTGCTGTGCTCTCACCTGGCCAGAGTTCCACCTGTCATATCTGTCACCTTCAGGCTGTCAGAGCGAGAAGCCAAACATCTCCATCACCCTCCTTCCTGGGCCTGTTTTCCTCTTGGCCCTTGAACACAGCGGAGAGACACAGCGACAGTGAGAAAGCATCGATTCTCCCAGGGCCATCACCCCTGGGTGGAGATGATGAGGCCTCAAGTCCCCCCACCCCTTGTCATTCTGAGTCTTCCTCTCTCTTCACATGCACACATGCAGATGTGCAAGCATACACGTGCACACACACATACGTATAGGTGAGCACATGCATGCATGCACATGTACGTATATGCCAGCACACGTGTGCATGCACAGGGACGTATCTGTGAGCACACATATGCATACACACATGTACACATGTCCACACACACATTTTTGCTCCCTATTCTGAACCAGGTCTGGTAAGTGTGCACACTGTGTGCAACCTGAAATTTATGCCCCTGACTGGCCACCCGGTCCAGGCGGACCCTGCAGAATGGTCCCTCAGTTGTGAAAAGCCCAGATTTTATGGCCCAGTGAATATCAGGCATGAATGGGCCTTTCTCTATTCCTTGAATTTTTTTTCTGGTGAAGTTTAAAATGTGTTGAATAAATGAACTAGTTACACACACTCTGACAAGTCAGTGAACCTCTCTGTACTTCATTTTTCCATCTGTAAATGAGCAGAGGTACATCCAACTCATTGGCTCAGGGGACGGGTCGGCAGGCACTCATAAATACTCCTATCTACAGCTGAACTCGTGGGTATCCACTGAGGTCTCACTATTGATAAGGTCTATTTACAAATGCTATGGGATACAACAGAAAGTAAGGCCCGGGGTTCAGGCACTGTCACCTAAGAAGTGAAATGCATGTCACCGTGTGCAGCAAGCAGACCACGGGGCACTCCGTCATGACACAGAGGCTTGGGAGCACCAAGACCTGCCTTCCTGCAGCCTCACTCTCCATTTAGAGGCTTTATTTTTTATTTTTATTTTGACTTTTTATGGATGCTGAGAAGCAGCAGAAAGAATCCATGCAGCCAGCAGGGAGAAATGAGGGACAGAGGAGGAGCAGCTCCGACTGCACTCAGATTCTAAAAGAATAAGACGCCATTGCCTCCAGGCAGGGGCGCCCCCAGCACGTGCACTCCCTCTCCAGGCCCTAGGAGGCAGTGCCTCTTCTCTTCCTATGCATGCTGCCCACGCTGGGGTGACTCCATCTCTCCTTCGACACTGCAATCCTAAGAGGGTATGGAATTGAGAAAGCAAGAAAACACATATCTAAATGCAAGAGATGCCACATAGCCCACCTCCCCACAGACATTCTAAGCCGGGACACTTCCAAATTTGGTGGAGTCTGAATCTTACATAACTTGCATGACCCTCTGTTAGAAAAAGGCCACAAAATGATAATTGCAAAGTTAGGCACTGATATGAACAGCTATTTGGAAGAGGCTTTGGGCTTCATGTTCCTTTCCTCTGAGAGATCTTTAGCCCACTGACCGCTCAGGTTCACACAGACACTATGATTATGAACTGGCTTTCCTCCTCACCTAGAGCCCCCTACAGACACCAGCAGCAGCCACACATGCAGGGGCACACACAGGTGCCTCTTCAGTGTCTTCGTGGTCAACCCACCTGTGTCTGTCACTCGGGGCTAAAGCGCATGCTGCCCTGCCTATGTTTTTACAGAATGATGACAACTATGTCAAGAGCTGAAATCCTTGGGTGATTTTGAGTGTCCTACGGCAGGCTTGAAGGGCGAAAATGAAGTTGAAACTTTCTGAGTCATTTTTATTAAGTGAATTAGATCATCTAACTAACCCCACAAGAGCCTTTCCAAATTCTGAAGAGCAAGGGACTTAACTGCTGGATTCAAGTTTAATGGTTATTCCAGTCGGCATATTGGTTTCCAACGGCCATGCTCATGATGCAGTAGAGTGGACTGTGGGCCAGCTCCCACTCCCACCCCCACTCTGCCTTTTGCCAAGCTCTTTCACCCTCTCCTCTGGATCTGCAGCCCACGCTTCAAGGTCTACTCCCCTTTCCTCCATCCCTCCATCCGCCAGCACTCAAGATCTGCTGAGCTCCATTTGGATGACCGTAGGCTTGCCCATGCTTGTCAGTGCAGAGTGTTTCAGAAACTTCTGCCTAGATCCCTGTTCCATATCCCTAAGACTACAGGGTGGCAGGTGAAAATGCCCCCAGCCCCCATCCCGGAAACCCTACTGGCCACATTTCCCAGGACAGAGCCTCACCTCCGTCCCACCTCTACCAGGAAGTCTTATTCCCATACCTGGTCTTGAGGGCCCACCTGTCTGTGCAGCTCACCCAGCCACCTGAGCTGGGGCGGTGGGGGGGGTCACTCCTTTTTGGAAGTTTTGTGGCAGTTACATGACCACACAGTGATTTTTATCATAGTCACACGTGTGCCTAACTTGTATATCCTCACTAGACTGCAATCTTTCCAAAGGCAAGCTTCCCAGCATGTCTATCCCCTACACCCAGAACTTTGGAGAGTGAATGAATGATAAATGAACTAAACATGCTTTTGATACAAAAGACTTAAGGGTACTTTTTTATTGAAAACTACAATATTTTGAAAATTATTGATTAAAAATGTTAACAGTAACATTGGACACAGAGGTGTCTATGTGCCCAGGGGCAGTTCACTTAGCCTTTTGGTGCCTCTCATCCCCCAGTGGTAAACTGAGGACAACAATTGCCTCTTGGGCTCATCAGGAGTGTAGGTGGATTAGTGAGTTCAACTGCCACATAGTAAGCACACAGAAAACATAATGTTGGCCTGAATACAGGGAATACATTCTACTTCCCCTATAGCCATAGCGTTACACTTACCTTTGGAATAAGGCCTGATGGGGAGGAGACTGTCTAGCAGGTGCAGTTCCTGGGTAGCTGGGCCATGACAGTGCCACTGTTAGCAGCTTCTGCCTGGAGAGTAGCGCTGGAGCTTCCCAGCTGCAGAGGGTCCATCTTTGCACACAGCCCCTACGACCTGCAACTGTCCCCATGCAGATCTGTCTACATGAGTCACCTTCATCTGTGTCTCCACGGCCGTCCAGCCTGAGCCTCCAGGGAAGTGCCACCCACTCCAGCGTGATTCTCCTCCCCCAGATGTTCAGGCCTGCCCTTGATTGGATGCTCCCAATACTATTCTGAATAAATGAACTTGACTGTGTAATAACTATACCATATCTAGTCTGCCTGTATTTCTCTCCCATTTATTTCTGCAAAGTGCAAAGTAACCACCCTTGATGATCTGGTAAGATTGGGTGTATTTTTAAGGGTAGAATGATAGTTGGCCTACAAGGCCCAGGACAATAACTCCCTCATCTTAAAATGACACAGATATCCTACGATAGCTCGGCAATCCCCTGCATATGCATAGCATGTAACAGCACTCTATAATAATCACCACTCTCAGACTTCATGTTCCCATTGGACCCGGCTAACTAACTTCCTGACTGGTCTCCCTGTCCCCATCTCACACCCTCTCCCACCCACCCATGTTCTCTATAGTCAGCCACCTGTGACTTTTAAAAACTCTTAACTAAGGGTCCTTTGGGGAAAAAAAATAATAAAAGAGAGCTGAACTTCAATACCAAAAGCCTTACAGCTGAGAATAACTACCACGTCATTTTGCCAGTTCATGAGTTTAAGATATATATATCTAAAATGACTTAAAAGCCCACCTTGACAATTCTATTAAAAGATACATTGATAAATGGATGACAGATTTGGAGCAAGCAAAGGAAATCTTTGGTATTTGGCATTTTGATAATCATACGCCATCAATGACCTCTGCATGTATCCAATAATGATAATAATAATGAGAAAATGGAAAAAGACCACAGCGACCACACCTCATCACCGGGAACAGTACTCAGGGTCTCTGTGCCTCTGCGGGTTTAAAAGAAATGCATTTATCAGTTTAAGGGATGTGAATGTCAGCTCTGGGAACATTTTATTTTGTGTCTTCATTTTGAAAATCTTTTTAAAATAATGTATTGGCTCTGTGCTGTTTCAAAGCGTATGTTTATGTCTGTGTTTCTAAGCCCAATGATCATCTAAATCTACTGAGCCTTTAATATGCTGCTATGCACTTCTGTCTGCCTTTAGAGCACCATGTTCTCAAGACAAAACCCTACAATCATCCAGCATCCACTGTTATTAATTCATGTTGAGTTTTCTTTGCTTTTTTAATCGGTTTTTTTAAACAACACTTCTGTTCTGAAATGATAATTCTCAACTGAGAGGCCTTTCCATACACTTTGCTTTCTCACATTATCTTGTAGATTTCATGTGACATCACGAAACCCACCAGTATGGTAGAATAATTTAAAACATTTCAGAGAGAAAACACAGGATAATGGTTAACAGTATAGCTTTGGAGCTATAGTGGCTGGGTTCAAATCCCGGCACCGCCACATATTTGCTTTAGAACCCTGGCTAAGTTACTTAACCTTTCTGTGCCTTAGTTTTCTTAACTGTAAAATGGGTATAACCTACTTGGGGCAAATACTACTCTGCAGTGAAATTTCTAGTTCTCCTCTATTTTCAGGTACACATCCCCTTGAAGTTAGGTGTGGCCACATGAAATGTTCTGGCCAACAAAATATCAGTGAAAGTGACGTGAGTTACTCTGGGGGATAAATATTTAAGAGCTGGTATACAATTCTCCAAGTTTCTTCTTGAAGAGAAATAATCATGGAAGCTGAAGTTGATTTTCTGGTGACCTAAGATGGAACTGGCCTAGAAAGCTAAGCTTCCACTTAGTCTTGGACAGTCGCTGAGACCCACATATGACTTGACATGCACAAGAAATAAACATTTGTTGAGTTAAGCCACTGAGATTTGGTTGTTGTTTCCATAGCAAAAGCTAGCCTGTTCTGGCTGACACATTTCCTCACAGAGTGTTGTGAGGATTAAATGAATTTGTGTACATAAACACTTTAAAACTGCTAACACATAAAAACTATACAAATATTTGCTAAAATTCTCTATTGCATTAATTCTAACGTGCATATTTTTTTCACATTTTCATGTCTTTCATTGATGGTGTTTCATATTTTAATTGGCAACAGTGTTTCTCTCCTAATGGTTCACAAAATCACAGGGCATCTTAGATCCAATGAGATAACATCATAGTTTTATCATTATTTTAGAGGCTAATGCACAAAGAAAAGAGGGCTTGATTTTTAACAGTCTTAATATGTAAGTACTCCATTCCCACCTATGGTACAAACAAAGGTTTTGCAATAGTCTGAGTAGAGGAACGTGGGGAGAACAAAGTCATTGCTCAAAACACAGCAGTAACACATGCCAAACCTAGCATTAGCACCGTATTTATTTTGGGCACAGATGTATTATTTGGATTAGTTCTTTGTACACACCAAGTGGTGACAGTTCATTAGTAGTGAATACAGCAGTCAATATTCAAGGAAGGACTTCTGGTAAATCCTTTTAAAAAAAAATTGTTCAGGCCAAGCACAGTGGCTCATGCCTGGAATCCCAGAACTTTGGGAGGCCGAGGTAAGTGGATCACCTGAGGTCAGGAGTTAGAGACCAGCCTGGTCAACATGGTAAAACCCCATCTCTACAAGAAAATACAAAAGTTAGCCAGGCATGGTGACGCTTGCCTGTAATCCCAACTACTTGGGAGGCTGAGGCAGGAGAATCATTTGAACTCAGGAGGTGGAGGTTGCAGTGAACTTAGAGCGTACCACTGCACTCTAGCCTGGGCGACAGAAGTAAGACTTTGTCTCAAAAAAAAAAAAATTGTTCAGTATTACATGGGGGACACTAATAAATTAATTCACATGTCAAAATAATAATTGGCAGCTAAAAACAAATTCATTAAGTCTTTTTCTCAGCAAAACATCAGTCTTCACAATCAATTAATGCTAATCTGAATATTATTTTTTGTTATAATTTTCTTCACGTGAAATTTGGAAATTTGTTTTAGTGATTTAGTTATATGTATAAGAACTAAATACTAAGTTTTTTTTCCCAGTTTTATATTTGTACACATTATGTAATGGAATAATAAACATAATTAAATCAAAAAAGGATGTCCTTTCAAGGGGGTGCATATATTATTAAATTTTGAGGAACACTGGCTCAAACTACGCAAACATGCAGTGGTCTTAGTTTTCCTGGAGACACTCCTAAAATATTCTCTGTAAGAAAGGAAATCCTCACAAATGTGCAAACCAGGGAGAAGCCACTGCTGGGCAGCCAGCCTGCAAGCTGAGGCTGGAGAGGCCTGTCTGAATCCCCCATTCTTAGTCTCTAGCCTCACCTAAGGCTAGGCTTCCCCTCTTCACAGCTGCTACTGCGGCTCCATCACAGGAGCCAACCTTTCCAGCCAACGAGGGTGGCCAGACTAGCAGGGCCGAGAGAACACGCTTGACAGGAGGTCCTGGGAAACCCAAGGGGGGACTGAGCCGTTTCACACATGCCCCCCGCCACAAGCGGTGGAGGCCTGGTGTGGGAACACAGCCTCCATCTGCTCCTGCTTCTGCCCAGGAAGCACACAGGCATCGAGGGCTTATTAAGGAACCCCCATCGATCGGGGCCTGGCTCCTGCTGGAGCTCCTAGCAGGGCTGCCTATGCTGCCGGGGCTGACTGGAACAGCCACCGAACATCTGGGCCCCAGACCCACAGCAGCTGTGTTGCCTTCTCACTGACACCAGCATCTCCTTTCACCAAACCACGCTGCACACAAACCAGATTCCGTTTACCAACGATGTGCTTGGCTGGTTTTATAACTCGGAGTAAAAAAATGCTTGTTCTTTGTGCATCTTGATTGGCATTTGGACCTTGACTGAGTTATTTAATGAATTAATTAATGATTTGGAAATCCTGATTAGAAACAGTCGTGTTGGCTTCTTAGGAAAAATATATTATTCAAGGTGAAGAACTGAAAACTCATTCACATTTGATTATCTGGCTCCATGAACCAACACAGAAGCTAAAAACAAACACAAATACCACCACCTCACAAAGAGATTTTAGGAACTGTCTCATCTTTTCCAGAACTTATAAATGCACTGATGTTACGGAGCTGGACTTGACCTTAGAGTCTTCTGGTTCCAACCCCTAGTTTTACAGATGAAGGAACTGAGACCCAGAGTGAGAGAGTAACTTTTCCAAAGCAACACAGCTAATAAGCAGCAAAACTAGGCTGAAACCAGGTCTCCCGATTGCAGTCCAGGGAGCTTTCCTAACTTAAAGAAAATATAACTGACCATTCCTTCTAATTTACCACTTACCATCCAGCGGCTCTCAAGTATGGCACCTGCATATAATAAATAAGCCACCACGTCTAGCCCCAGATTTGGGTCATTCGACTCAACTGAGCAAATCCACCATTTGGCAGCATCAGTCAGATGGAGTTGAGCTGAGCAGCCGGGGCCCCCAGAAACAAGGGGACAAATCGGGGCACTGGTCAGGCCCCTTGACAAAGAACAATAGTGGGCTGATTGCAACGTGACTTGTGAACATGCAAGGATGGGGTGAGCAATGTTGCTGTGGTCTCAATTATGTCCCCTAAAAGTTATCTAGAAGACTCAACTCCTAGAACCCACGAAAGTGACCTTATTTGAAAATAGGGTCTTTGCAGATACAACCCCATTAAGATGAGATTACTAGGGTGGACCATGATTTAATCTGATTGGTGTCCTTCCATGAAGACGAAGAGAGACACAGGGACAGATGTACTCAGCGGGGAGACGTGACAACGCACAGGGAGGAGCCGGATGAGGACAGAGGCAGAGACAGAGTGAAGCACCCACAAGCCAAGAAGCTCCAAGGTGGTGACCGCTAGAAGCTGGAAGACACAACGAAGGCTCCTTCCCAACAGGCTTCAGGAGGAGCTCAGCCCCACCTGCACCTTGAGCTTGGACTTCTGGCCTCCGCAGCTTCCGCTGTTTGAAGCCACACCTTTTTTGGTACTGTTAGGGCAACCCTGGGAAATGAATACAGGTGGTAAACAGTTTCACTAAATCAACACAAGGCTCACTTGTTGAGTGGTGATTTTAGACTTTTAAACTCTTCAACGGCACCACCAAAAATTTCTGGAATCTGAAAATATCCTGCGAACATTAAATAATAGAGAACAGCTGCCCAGACGCTCTCATTTCCCCTGCACGCCTACATTCCTTCTAATCACTATTTACACCCTCTCTAGATCCCACTCCTGCTTCTCTGCCTCCACCGCAAAACAGAAGCCTCTCCCAGCCATCACCCACCGGAGTGAGGGCCGCAGGAGGGGACGGTAATACCGACCGTGGCCTGCCCCATGGCCTCTTCATGTTGCAACCACACACAGGCCACCCAATCAGACATGCATTCGGCAAGTAATTGCTGAGCACCTACCACGCGGTGGCCATGGCTCCAGCCTGGGGACACTGTGGGGGGCAACAGACCAGGAGGCTCTCCCAGGGAGCGTCCATCAGAGATGAGACAGATAGATGACTGACTGACGGGCAGATAGGTGACAGATGGGAGAAAGATAATAGATAGATGACAGGTGATAGAGAAAAATGATAGATGATACGGATAGAAAATTGACAGATAAATGATAGACATGTACAGAGATGATACACAGACAGATGATACATAGATGATAGATAGGCAAAAAAGGTAAATATCAGGTAGTAATAAATGCCAAACAGAAGAATAGACTGAGGTGATGGTGGCCAGCCATGGGGGTTATTTCGTGTTGTCTGGTAAGGACAGTCACAGAGGAGGGGACCCTGTATCTGTGCTCCAGATGAAACACCAGTTCCAGCATCTTCACAAAGGGTGTGACCGGAGCCAGGGCCCTCAGGGGCGGGAGCGTATCCGGTAACAGAGTCACCCCCATCAGGTCCCAGCCCACCCACTTCCAGCACAGGGTCGCCTACACTGCCTCTTGGAAGCCAGATGTGGCCGCGTGACTCACTCTAGGCAATAAACCCTAACAGCACCCACTTCCGCTTCTGCCTTCTGCCAAGTCTCCAAGGCCCCAGCAGGGCCCGTCATAGGCAGAGCCTCTGGGCCACCCACGTTGGACTTGGAGTTAGGAGACCTGTGCTCTGGTGGCAGAGAAAATACATGTTTGTTTTAAGCCAGGAAGGTGGTCTCGATCTCTTGACCTCGTGATCCACCCACCTCGGCCTCCCAAAGTGCTGGAATTACAGGGGTGAGCTACCGTACTCCTGGTCAACATGGTGAAACCCATCTCTACTAAAAATACAAAAATTAGCTGGGCTTTGTGGCACACACCTGTAGTCTCAGCTACTTGGGAGGCTGAGGCAGGAGAATTCCTTGACCCAGGGAGACGGAGGTTGCAGTGAGCCAAAATCACTCCACTGCACTCCAGCCTGGGCAACAGAGTGAGACTGTCTCAAAAGAAGAAAAGAAAGAAGAAGAAAACCCATCAAGGTTCTGGGGTTTGTCAGCACCGCACAGCCTGACCCTCCATATCCAAAGAGAGGTGTGCAGGAAGAGGGTGGGGAACCTGGGCGGGGCTGCCCAGGGTGAGGGTGTGGGGGCAGGGACTAAGGGAAGGGACTTCTCTTAAGCCTGTGTGAGGCCACCGGGAGGTTTCCACAGGGAACTCCCACGATGGAGAGAGTAGGCAATGAGTAAGAGGGCAGGCCTCACACAGCAGAGGTCTAAGAGCAGGACACCCCGGACCACAACCTCTAAGACGCACCACTCATCAGCTCTGTGACCTGGAGCAGGTCACTTCTGTGCCAGGTTTCATTCACCTTTTTTTATTTTTTTTAGATGGAGTCTCTGTGTTGCCCAGCCTGGAGTGCAGTGGTGTGATCTTGGCTCACCGCAACCTCTACCTCCTGGGCTCAAGTGATCCTCCTGCCTTAACCTCCCAAGTAGCTGGGATTACAGGTGCCTGCCACCACGCCCAACTAATTTTTATATTTTTTTATTAGAGACAGGGTTTCACCATGTTGGCCAGGCTGGTCTTGGACTCCTGACCTCAAGTGATCCTCCTGCCTTGGCCTCCCAAAGTGCTGGGATTACAGGCCTGAGCCACTGTGCCGAACTCCATTCACCTTTATCAACAAGGATAACAAAACAACCACTCTCGAGGTGCTGCGTGAGGATGAGAGGCGCAAATTCACGTGAAGGGCCTGAAGAGCGCCAAGCACCTGGCAGGCACTCAAGAGGAGCTGAGGATCCACTGCCATTCCTGCTGCTAGAGACAAGTGAACCATTCCCCTCAAATGCCAGAGCCAGCTCTAAGAGGCCCCTTGCTCACTTCTGCAGTCCAAGTCTGAGCTCTGCTTCAGCAGCTTCCAGGGCAGGAGCAGAAAAGGGGACTACATCTTTTCTAAAAGTCAGAAGTCAATTTCGAAGCATCCTGGAAACCACTGGAGCTGCTGACTCAGTGCGCAATTCTGAGCACATGTTGGAGCCCGCACTTGAAGGGACAGGTGTGGGGTGGGGGGCACAGAGGAGCCATGTGAGTAAACAGCTGGAAACCTTTGTGCTTGGAGACGGGCACACTTGGTGGCAGGAGCCTTGGTTTCCCTTTTCATCTGTCAGTTTTGCCCTGAGGGAGAGACAAGGCAGAGACTAGGAGGTGAGAACAATGAATGACAAATGCAAACTTACAATAAATAAAACATCATTAGAGAGTTTATTAAGCTTTGCACTAAAGAGACAAAAAGGAAGGAATGCTGCCTGAAAGTGGCTCTGGCGTCAAGCTATCCTGAAGCCCAAGTTCCCAACTGTTGCCATGTCTCTCTGTCTCTCTGTCTCTTTGCTGTTCCCAGCAAAAACCTTAACTCCAAGAAAGGCTCAAGTCTACCAAGAAGACACCAAATCTTCTGCACTCAATAAATGCAGAGGGTTTGGGTGAGGGCAGCAAAAGCAGTGACTGCCTAGTAACAAAATGACCAAGGGTTCCTCGCGCCAATATCGTAGCACTCATTTTTTTGCTATAATTGTGAATCTTCTTGGTAAAGTAAACATACTAAATTGAAGACCACTGTGCACCGGCTTTTAATCTTTTAACTTTCACAGCATTGTTAGAAATCACCTTGACTCAGTGCAGGACACCCATAAGATCACAGCCACGGCTGGGACTGTCCATGGCAAGCTTAGTAACCAAGGAAAAGTCTGCAAAGCGAAACCTGTAAGGTGACAACGAACACCATGTTGGCCTTCAGCAAAGGCTAACTCCTCACATAGATGCTCCCTGTAAACCCAATAGTTTTATGGACCTTAAGTGTCTCTGATGGTTCTATAAATGCTGCCATTAGCAGGTGACAGAATTCATGAAGGAAGATGAGGCTGGCCTTGCTGGGTGCCCACCATGCCCTCTCCTGAGTCTCCTGGGGCCCCAGAGTCACTGTGGCCCAGGGCATGTTCAGGTGAGTTACAGAGGGGTGCCCTGGCAGGCGGGGAGGGAGAGGCTGTAATTTGGGGCCCCATCTCAGTCAGTGCGGTCTGCTCCAACAGAACACCTTAGACCAGCAGCTGATTTCTCATTGTCTGGAGGCTGGGAAGTCCAAGATCAAGGTGCCAGCTGATCCTGTGTCTGGGGAGGGCTCCCTGGTTCACAGCCGAGGCCTTTCACTGCCTTCTTGCTGTGCTCTCAGGTGGTAGGAGGGGCGAAGGAGCTCTCCGGGGCCTCCATTTGGAGGGCAGGAATCCCATTCACAAGGGCTCCACCCTCATGACATCATCACCTCCCAAAGGCCCCACCTCCTAAGACCATCCCCTTGGGACTTTTGGGTGACACAAGCATTCGGACTGTTTGACCCTGATGGAATTCTTGACGTCCCTTGTTAGAGTCAGTCTCCTCCCAGCTCTCCACTGCCACTGTCCCTGGCTGCCATCTTGGTCCTAAAGCAGCCTGGCCCTACTGAGATGTTGCCTGCATTCTCTGGAGCCAGACTTCTGATTTCCCTGCATTTGACCTCAGGCCTCCTCACCCCACACCACTTCAACTCTCAAGGATGGAGCGCGGGAGGAGGTCCCTCCTGGGGCAATGCCACCACCCCTCCGTGCCTCCCTCTATGGTGCCCCCAGCTTTCTCTGCCTCCCTGGTCTCTGCCCCCTCCCACCCATCCACATTGTCCTGAGAGACTGCCATCAGCCTCCTCTCCCCGCCATCCTCCTAACAACCCTCTGCCCTCCCCGCCCCCCAGCCCCACATCGGTGTCTTCATTCCTTTCCCGGTACTTCTCTGCTACATCCCAAATATGGGCTTCTCTGTTGGAGAACTGGGGTCAGCCTGAGGCCAACCTGAGAACCTGCCCCAGCTTCCTCCCTGCAGGCCTGGCCTGGGACCCTCTTATGAAGGAGGTGGGTGCCCAGGGAGGCCCTCTCAGGCAGCCAGATGGCCTGAGGAGAACAGAGTGAGGGGCAGGGTGGAGGGAAAGGAAGGGGGGCGAAGTAGGAGGGAAGGGAGGTGAAGTAGGAGGGAAGGGGGTGAAGTAGGAGGGAAGGGGGGTGAAGGAGAAAAGAGGGGCGAAGTAGGAGGGAAGGGGGGCAAAGTAGGAGGGAAGGGGGCGAATTAGCAGAGAGATGGGAAGAGAGAGGAAAGGAAAGACAGGGAGCACTTTCTTCAACATTTAGGTCACTCTAGGATAACCAAAGTCACTCTCCAGCCTCACCAAAGAGATGGGGGTGAACGGAGAATGAGGAGGAGAGGGTGGGGGCAGGGAGGAGAAGGTGGGGAAGGAGAGGAGAAGGTGGGGGGCGGGGAGGAGAAGGTGGGGGTCTGGGGAGAAGAAGGTGGGGGTCTGGGGAAGAGAGGGTGAGGGTGGGGAGGAGAAAGTGGCAGAAGGAGAGGAGAAGGTGAGGGGGTAGGGAGGAGAGGGTAGGGGCACGAGAAGAGAGGGGTGGGGTGGGATGGGGAGGAGAGGATGGGGAATGGGAAGGAGTAGGGGAAGGGGAGGAGAGTGCGGGGGGTTGGAGGACTGACAATGGGCATGTCCACTTCCCAGTCACCCTCTCTTGGGTGGGAGGAACCCCCAGAGACCTGAGGCTGGAGGGATTCCTCCCAGCCTAGCTGGGAAGAAGGTGGTGGGAAAGGCACGCGGGGCCTGGGAGAGACTTGCTGAAGTCTCCAGGGTTACCCCCGGCCAGAGCTGGGGTTAGAACTCCCTGGAGCCAGCACCAGGTGACCACGGCCCTGGACTGTGTGTGGAGAGGAGGAACCAAGAAGTGAAGCTTGCACGTGGCTGTTAGTGGCTGCATGCAGGCCCCCAGGTTCCCCTTTCCAAACGCCAGCCGTGGCCAAGACGGAGCAGCCAGGGCCAGGCAGACCAGGAAAACACTAGCATTTTTATCTGTCCAAAATTCAGTTTTTAACACCAAATAGCTGTAGGCCGTGCAAGAAAGAGATGAGGAAGGAGGTCAGGGGGGCAGCTGAAAAATACCATACAAGCAAGCCTTTCCTGCTGTTTGTCCTCCTGAATAAAAAAGCAAGAAGTGGCTTTTCCTCTCCCGGTCCACACCCAGCATGCACTGCTCTGCCCGTGCACGCCTCTCACATCGCCCTGGTTCTGTGTTTATGCTGGTGGGTGTCCTCCACCTGAGGGTATGTTCCTGCAGGCAAAGGGTCTGATTCACTGCTTTCTGCACAATATTTCAGCTCTGCGCATAGGAAGAGCTCAGAGAGCAACTGAATTTGAGTGGCTGGAAAACCGAGCGTCAGGCCACTGCCAGCCTCATATTCCCCCAGGAACAGACCTCCAGAGGCTTTCACCGACAGCACCCTCAGAGCTGCGAGCCGGCTTCTGGAAGAGCTGGACATTGGTCCAGCACTCTCCCCAACACTCCTGGGGAACATGAGGCCAACAGGTGGGCTGGGGCACTGTGCTGTGGTCACACCCTTCGAGGGCCTATCTTTGTACACAGCTGAAAAAAGGAAACTGAGTGCCCGTGTAGCTTCTCAGCTGCAGGTCACCCCAAGCTGCCGAGGATGTGGGCAGGCGCTGGGCAGCTGTGTTTCAGGAGGCCTGCAATGTTCCACTTCCCCAGCGTTCCCACGTGGGATCCCTATGTTTCCAGACTCATAATGTGCATGGAAGAATGGCTGGCTGAGAAGTTAGGAAATCCATCCCTCGATGGGGTCTTATGCCAGTTCTACTTAATACTTTGTTTTTCCAGTTCTAAGCATCGCTTCCCTGCCAGAAAATGAGTTGTGTTTGCTTCAAAAATACTACAAAACGCAGAACGGGTTAGTATAAATGGCTCTAAATTTAATAAATATTGTTCACCCAACCAATGTGCAGTATTTTTCTTCCCACCCTTTCAAACCCCTCCTTGACCTTGAAGTCAAAGTTTAGCTGGAGGCCCAGCCTCCCACGCCCGTTCTGGCCTTCATTCCCGAGTTCAGCCTGGACAGTTAATTGATAACAGGTGCACCACCCACAGCCCAGGCAGGGCTGACCGGGCTGGAAGCCTCCAGCGCCCCCAGCGGCAGCACTTCGGCAGGATTTGAGTCCCAACCCAGTTTACTTGGCAAACAATAGTCTTGGTGTGGGTGGAGATGAGAAAAACATCTGCCTTCCTCATCTGGCTTTCAAAATACTGTGTTCCCTAAAAGACTGGAAGGGAGGACAGAGAGTTCTAACTGGCTGGAAACTCCTGCCCAAACAGATGATTTGGAAAGCTGATTTCATTCTGGGGGATGGGTGTGGAGTGTTCTCGACCCACCCAGCAGGTTACAACCTTTCTCTTCATCCCTTCCTTTCCAGAACTGGTTATGATTTTTTTTTTTACCCTGAGCATCCACACCATATCAAACATCACCCAAGTAGAGGTATTTTGTGTGCAGTAGGTTGACAGTTTCTAAAAGAAAACACAAAGGCATCTGAGCCAGACTTAGGTATCGCCAAGAAGGAAAAGGCAAAAGAGACCCCATCCTTCTGGGCCCTGTCAGTGAAGACTTTAAGAACCGAATGGGACTCGTGCTTCCTCCACCACTTTGCTGCCCCCTTGCAAACCAGATCACTGGCATTTCTTGTTCAACAGACCATTCCTGATTCTGGGCCTCCGCACAGATGCAGTATCATGCAGTATCCAACATCAGGTGCCCACAGGCACAGCGGGGAGCTGGTGTCGTGGAGGGCTCTGATCTCTAGAAGGTTTCAGTTTCATTTTTAGACACAGGCACTTACATTCTGCAAGAAGTAATGAAATGTTGGCGAGTAGCAATTGTAGGCATGGATGCAGGGGTTAAATCAAACTTTCCCTTACTCGCTGCTGGAATGGATTACAGAAATCCTTCGAGACATACACTGTGTGAAGGAGACAACAGATTGCCTTTCTTGAGCTGACTGAAACTTTAATATTAAAAATTCGGCTTCTATGAAAGCAGGAAATGGAACAGGAAGTCCAAAAAGTAACCAGGAGTGGAGAGATGAGGAAGTAAAAATCATGAAGCACCTCCTTGGCTGCAACCAGGACCCTGAGGCTTCACTACAATCTCCTCTCTTTCCAGAGGTTTCTACTCTCCAGTGCTCCTCCATACCGATGCAGGACGCTTGTGACTAACACAAGGTGCTTGTCAAATACACAGACTCCTGGGCTGCGCGTCTACAGCTGCAGGCCTGAGTGCAGCCCAGGATCTTGCCTGCTGGTTTCCAGATGACCCAGATCCACACTCGGGTTTAGACTAGTCTCCAAAACCTACTCTTGCTGACTTTCTTCCCATATCCATGAGCGTGAACGTTGGGCCGTTAACATAAACAGCATTGGAAAATCATTACAAAATTCAAGAAAAAAATATCTGGGCTATTTAAGCACAAGGTTTACTATATTATTTTGACTTCATTTCATGTGCCATGCTAGTTTATGAATGTTCTATAAGAGTTTTAAGAAGGCATTCATAATCAAATACTGAAATGAGAGGGCCCCTTATAGCTAATCTGGCTCAAAGGCAGCTTTCTGAGCAGGTACGGATGCTCAGGAAGCACTGATTCAGGCTGGTCTCTAAAATGCTGCTAAGTGTCAACAGCCTGTTGAAAGTGGCATCACCCTTCCCTAACCTCTAGTGTCTGTTTGTGGGTGTGCTGAAGAACTATGAAGCGCCCATGGCCTTCAGGGGATACCCAAGGTGGTGGCGAATGGGCAGCCCTGTAAAACCTGTGCTTCATGCCCAGCACAGGGCACTCCCATCAGCTCTGTTATTTAACAGGACTGGGTCCTAGGACATGGCAAGAAGAACTGGTGGCCCTGGACTCTGGGTTCTGCCCCAGGCTACCCAGATGCAGCCAAGAAGAGCCCAGGGTTGGCAGGGGATGAGGAGATTTGGGGGCTCCATTGACTGAGCTGCCTAAATACCCACTGCTGCCTTCCATCCTACACCCCTTCGCTCCTTGGCTACAGTCAGAGCCAAACTGGAATGAACAGCACTGAAGAGAGAAGTGGCTGCCTCCCCTCCCTCCCTCCCTGGGGCCGCAGCCCTGGCTTCCTATCCTACAGGAAGGGAGGTGAAGCCGTTCCTTAAGAAGGATGTGGACTCAGGAGGGCCCACACACAAAAGGGAGCCTGTCACAACAGGGGGAACAAGTCAGGATGTTACGAACAATCAAAAGCTTCCTTCAGAGGTTCCTGTTTAGTTAAAAATTTCAAAGGGTAGGACTTCCAAAGCTGCTGGTCTCCCCAGGATGCCCAAAGGGTCTCAGGAGAGGGTGCAGTCAGACAGCGGGGGGTCTCCGCCCACCATCAGCCATCTCAGCCTCTCTCCTCAGTGTCTCCACTTTAGGGTTACCTCTTAGGTGGCCCTGGAGAACATTTTCCTCTAGTGGTCACCTGGCTGAATGCATAGACATCCCCTGAGACATCTTGCTGGAGCAGACAGTGGGGCCTGAGGATACCATCCCAGGCAGGCACCATTCCCAGGACAGGGAGAGAGGAAACTGCTTCGTGCCCCTTCTTCATGGTGGGCTCATCAATGAACAGAAGGGAAATCAATGTCAGTCAGTCCAACTGCCAACCTGGTCTCCCTTCTGTTGCTTCTGGGTAGAAGGCAGTTTTGGGAACCGCAGGTCATATGCCCAGGGGTAATTACTGCCCAGGCCCCTGGGAAACATTTGCCCACACTCTTCCCTTTGGAGCTTCTCAGTAAAAAAACTCATGATGTCTAAAAATTGTGCATGTCAAACTTCATTAGGGTTCTAGAAAGAGGCCTAGGTATAGTTATCCAATAACAAATTAAGCTGATTTTGAGAAAGATTAGCTATAGGGGGCCTTCTCCTTTCAATATTTGATTAGGAAGATAAAGTGCTATATTAAAATATTACAGAATATTTGTAAACTAGTATGGCACATAAAATGAATCTCAAAATAATACTCAGTAAGCATTGTATTTAAATACCATGGATCTTTTTGCCTTTTATTTTGTAATCATTTTTCAATTCTTATTATATTAAAAGCCCAGCATTCTCATTTTGTAAATAAGGGGAAGAAAAAAAAACAGCAAGTCTAAGCGAATAACAAGAAATCTGGCTTCAAAACTCCTAGTCCAATACGTTCTCAGACAGAATGAGGGCTGAGACAGTCAACAAACACGCCACCATGCCACCTATGAGCTGGACACGCAATCCCTGGGACTCCAGCGGCCGTGCAAGAGGGGAGACAATGCCTAAAGGAACTCGCACGGCACTGCAAGGTCACCCCTCCTTCCATGATGAAAGCTCTCCTTTCTGAAGAGCCCCTCAAGTCAGAGACTGAACCCCCATATAAAAATACAACACATGTCAGCTCTGCGAAGCCAAAATGACTCATCATCTTATCTCCTGTCCTAAGTTCCTTGCTTCTCACATTCTCCTCTCTTGACTGTGTTCTGGGGCAAAGAAAATACCTACCATTGCCAATTACGGGGCCTGTTCCAATCAAAGCCACCTCAGCTGCAAACTTATCTTTGACATGGGACATTCTCCATTGCTTGTGGTAGGGAGAACAGACCCTTTTCATTTCTATGATAATATGGCCCAATGTAGGTTTTCTACCACATGAATAATCTAGATGACAGGTTTTCTGTGCAGCCTCTTATGCCAATCTACGTCCCTCATGCACAGCTTTGGAGAAGGGTGTACAGCTCTGCCTACGGGCCTGCCCGCCCTGAGCCCAGAACACCTCCACCGCTCAGGTGCCATCTGCAGCAGCACGGCTGGAGGAAGCAGGTACTGTTGAGCAGGTTTCACACCTTGCTACTAGAGAAGTGGCAAAGCGCTCTTGTTTTTGAAAAGTGATATCCTCTTAGAAATGAAAAAGGAAAAAGCTAAGGGGAAGCACTGAGCTGGGAAATTCTTACAAATAAAGACTCTTACAGCAGAAGAGTTTTGCTTCTTTTGGAAAATGAATCCCTGTGTCACTAGTAGAATTGCAGCCCGGTGGTTTGAAGCCCCGTGGGGCACTGTGTGTCTGGCAAACAGTGCAAGTCATTTGTCACACCTAAGCATGACCCGGATCCCCTCAGCTATACCACGTCTCCCACCCGTGTGATCTGTGACTTCTTCCTGCTCTCCTTTCCATCTGTGTCTGTAAAGCATCGGAGTGAGATCCAGTTTGCTTTTCTGCCTCCTATGTCCTATTTGCCAGAGAAAACATTCTGGAATTCCTCCCAGAAACCTTCCCCCAGTGGTTTCTGTCCAGCGTCCACATTACGTCCTTGGGGGAAACATTTCTCCCATCGTTCCGCACCAGCAAGTGTGCTGGCCTAGGCTTGCTGATGAGCCCCACTTTGCCTGAAGATGGCACCTGTCACAGGAGTGTCTGTTCTGCGGACACCACTAAGGAATGCCTCCCTTCCTCATGCCGAGCTGGCCCTCCACAGACACTTCCTAAAAACTGCCACCCACATCGCAAATGGCTGCTTTTACTTCTCTCTACTCTTTCAGCTCATTTTAAATGCTCCAGCTTACATTTATCACATGTCCTCACTGGGCTTTATGGATAGCTTCTAATGTACCCGAATTCCAGAGTTATGGGAGAGAGGAGCAAATAAAGTAAAGGATGTGGCTAAACCAATTTGTAAAAGGAGAGGAAAAAAAATGCAACCCAGGCAGAAAATAACAGCATTCTTTTCCTATTAAATGCAAAGCAAATATTAAAGTCCTGCAAGGATTTTGGAATTTATATCCATACCCATGCATTTATATCCTAATTGCTCATCACAATGGAAACCAGGTATTTTTGACTGATACTTTAAATATAATAAAGACACAAAAGAAAAAAACAGATCCAGCTTTCTGGGTGTAGACATTTATTTAGGTAGTGCTTAATGAATTTAAGCTTCTAAGAGATGGTTTGTATTCATCGGATCCTCTATCCTGATACCAGACCCTAGTTCTTTGGTCTTAAACTGCAGGGATCAGACTCTCCCGGAGGCTTATGAACATCCAGATTGGTGGGGTGCACCCCTAGAGTGTCTGACTCAGTGGGTCTGGGAGGGGCCCGAGAGCCTGCAGTTCTAACGGGTGCTGTCGACGCTGCTGCTTAGGGCCCACTTTGAGAACTGGCTGCTTAGCTCAGTGTTTTGAGATTTCAGAAGAGAAGGACAAGCAGGAGACGAGACGCTGACATTAAGGATCACACAGATCGTAGTAAAATACCAACAGCCTTCACCGAAGTCCTCATTTGGTGTCTTCATATTGGTATTCAAAACTCTAGAATTCAAGTTAACAGTAGAGCATGGACACCTACGCTTTATTATATGTCCTGACAACATCCTCACTTGTCTCAAAGAGACTTACTACACATTTAATTTAGGTTTAACAGGGAAATTTTTGCATATTAATTAAATGCCAATTGATTACTAAAGGCATATCCACTGAGGATTAACTAATGTTAATTAGCTAAGGTGGACTTCTGACATACCTGCAAAATCCAGTACTTAACAGATAGTAACAAGCTGTCTCAGAGAAATCAAATGACTATGAGAAATAATTTTTAAGTGTAGGTATTTTTCGTTGTGAGATTTGCTGACACTTGGCAGCAAACAGACTTGATTTGGGATAACATTTTCTAAATCTTGTCCTTAGCCTGCCCTGTTTCTGAGGCTGCTCCTGCCACAGTGGAGTGCCTCTGATGGACGACCCCTCACTTAGGACACCACTGACTCATCCACACAAATCCAAAGGTGTGGTACACGCAAATTCTGGTCTTCATCTCTAGTCTCAGAGTACAAAATAGTAACACCTACAACAAAAATAACAGAACCATGCACTGAGTCTACTGTGCTTCATGCACTACATGAAAGAGGAACTGTAACACCAGTATTCCAGTCAATGGAAGTGGGGCTCAAAGGGATTAAAGAGTGAGTTGACCAAGGTGTCATGTGCAAGTCAGCAGTGGAGCTAAGATCAGATTCTGGGTGGTCTCACCCCAAAGCTCTTCGCTTCATCACCACAGACATATTGAATATTAAACATTTACAGTCTACAAAGTCTCTATTTTGTTCAAGATTTTTATGTTGTGCATAATAGAATCATTTTACACAATACATAATATTTATTATGTTTTACAAATAAAACTGAGGCTGAGTGAGGTTGGGAGATTTACGCAAATTCACAAAGGAAGTCCGTAAAATGCCATGACTCTAACCAGACTACAAAGCCCCCTCTAAGCTCTGTCATTTCTCTTGGAGAATCCATTTGTGTGCTTTCCTTGGTGAGTTCAGAGCGATGAATAAAATGCCTGTTAAGTGCTAAACACTGACAAAGCGAATTTGCTGATAATTTTTATAATTGGTCAACTTGAATGATGAGTTACTACAGAAGATTAAAGATGGCCACTTGTTCTTTGATGCTCTTCTCAATAAGAGGAGACTATTTCCCTTCCCACAGGGATTCTGGGCTAGTCTGTGGCCCAGTAATTATAACCCAATTACTCATCACTATAGGAACCAGGTATTTTTGACTGATACTTTAAATATTATAAAGACACAAAAGAAAGAAAAAATTGCTGGCCAGGCATAATGGCTCACACCTGTAATCCCCACACTTTGGAAGGCTGAAGTGGGCGGATCACTTGAGGCCAGGAGTTTGAGACCAGCCTGCCTAACACGGTGAAACCCCGTCTCTACTAAAAATACAAAAATTATCCAGGCATGGTTCCCAGCTATTTGGGAAGCTGAGGCGTGAGAATCACTCCAGGGGGCAGAGGTTGCAGTGAGTCTAGATCGCACCACTGCACTCCAGTCTGTCAAAAGAGAAAGAGAGAGAGAGAAAGAGAGAGAGAAGCAAGCAAGGCAAAATTGCCAAGATACAGATTTCTGGGTGTAGGCATTTTTCTAGGTAGTGATTTAGTGAGTTTAAGCTTTTGAGAGATAAAAGAGGAGACTATGTAATCACTTCAGTCTTCTGTAATAACTCATCATTCAGGTTGACCAATCATAAAACATTATCAGCAAATATATATTCTGTCACTGTTTAATACATAGCAGGCATTTTGTAAATTACTCTTAACTCACTGAGTAAAGCACACAGATCGATTATCCAAGAGAAATGACAGCACTTTGAGGGGGCTTTGTAGTCTAGTTAGAGTCCTGGCATTTAATGGGCTTCCTCTGTGAATATGTAGCTTTGACTAACCAGACATGGTGAAAGTGACTGTAGGCCAATCCATAGGCTTCAAAAGGACTGGCAAATTCCTCCTTGGTCTCCTAAAGCCTTGTGCTGCCAGGTAAGAGATCTAACAGTCCCACCTTAGAGGCTATGGGGAGGCACTGAGATGACATGGGGATGATGAGGTGTATGAGCTGAGCCCAGGCTTCCTAACCCTACCAGAGTGCCAGGCCACTGAGAGAAGCCTTCTTAAACCTTGAGGCCAGCCTAGCTACTAGCAGAAAAATACCAGGTGTCTGAGTCCATTCGTGCTGCTAAAATAGAAGATAGGGTGGCTTAACCAACAAACATTTATTTCTCACAGTTCTGGGGGCTGGGAAGTCCAAGATCCAAGCACCAGCAGATTCGATGTCTGGTAAGGACTCACTTCCTGGTTTGCGGTTGGGTGCCTTCTCATTGTATCCTCACAGGGGCAGAAAGTAGAAAAGGAGAAACACTTGCATCACACTGCCAGACTTCATACTGTATTACAAGGCTACAGTAATCAAAACAGCATGGTACTGGTACCAAAACAGAGACATAGACCA